>CABFVX010003112.1:0-60069 GCA_902151425.1 Timema shepardi
GCTGCCACCTACTGCGAATAAGTATAACTAACTATACACAAAATAGAGCACAGCTGGCTCAGTAGGTATATTCACACTAAACAATGCCAAACCCACCCAAGATATTAACAAGAATTGGGGATGGGGACGTGCCACTTTTAGAATGTCCTTCAAACTAAGGATGGATGGCATATTCAGTTACCACCTCTTTTCATGATCATGAACTTGTCATGGCCTGAGCAGTGACTTGCCATCAGGGCTTCGCAGTGAGTCCCAAGAACTTAATTGGGGCTGATATTAAGCTTCCATAAAAAACACCGAAAAAAAAGTAATCTAGATAAAGGTCATTTATTTTTCAACAAAACCTGGTAGCAGTACAATGAAAACCACGCACTATCCTTAGGCTTGGGTTCAGGCCATTTCCCAAACAGCCACATTATGAACCGACTACCCTTATGTCATGCAGTACCTCGATAAAATGGATACGCTTTATTCTTGGGGTTCCCATTAATGTCTTCTAATGACCAGTAGGGGATACTATAGTACTATTCTGAGCCCAGCCCTGCCCTGCAGAAGGAATAAAGTTTACTTGCTTACTTTATGGTGTTAAAAACTTTAAAGCTAATTTCCACCCTTAAAAAAGTACCAAAAATCCCTATCTTGAGTTAGATATATCCAGTCAACCGCACTACATTATATTCCTATCTTGAGATAGTTCTATCAAGTCCACCTCATTACACCCTATTCCTATCTTAGGATAGCTTTATCCAGTTCATCTCATTAGAGCCTATCATCATATTGAGATGGTTCTAGCCATAACAGCTCATTACACCCTAACTCTGGCTTGAAATAGTTCTATAAAATATCCCTAATTACAACCCATCTTTTTCAGGTCCAATCTAATGTTATCCTCCCACCTGTGCTTGAATCTTCCCAGTAATCTCTTCCCATTGGGTTTGCCATTCAGTACCCTGAACACAGTTCCAGATTATTCCATTCCCACTACATGTTACACCCACTGTAATCATCCAGATTTGATCATCCAAATAATATCTCACGATAAGTACAGGGTATATAACTCATCATTATATAACCTCCTCCACTACTAATTATTCTCCAACCCTTTATGGACAAAATATCTTCCTAAGCACCATCTTTTCAATCAGCCTATTTTGTTTCCGTCATATAAGGCAAGAGACAACGTTTCACACACATAGAGAACAATTGGAGGACTACTTTATTAATAAGTGGGAAATCATCTAGGAAATTACACCTCGGGCTAGTCGTTTGGGATTCTAGATAAGACCTCCCGATCATCGGCAAATAATAAAAGATGAGACTGGAGTGTTTTTACCGTGTGACCATTAATTATGTCTGTCAAAACATTTATTTATTTATTTATTTATCAGGAGCTTTTTATTGTGCACTTTACGAAAACACTGATTATATCAACAAACGATAAATTATATGTCCGAGAAGGAAAGGGCTTACCCATTTTTCTGGGAAAGGGTTTTTTCACGCACCTCTTAGGGTTATCTTACATGACACGATCGACAAGAGACTGACTGCTTTAGTTTCCTTCCAAAGGAAGTTGTGTTATAGAATTTCATCGCTCAAGAAAAATTTGACAGGTCTGACTGGGCTTAAACTCACGAACATTGGGTCTTGAGGGGAGCATTTCACCCCAAGACCACCAAGGGTAACGATTTGAAATTCTTGTGGTAGCTACTAAGTATTTATTAAACTTATATAGTGTCTAATAAGACATTGGCTGCTAGATAAACCACCAACCCTATCAACAGTTGACTACACCAAATATCAATAATGAGGACACAGTATGTGGAAAAAAGCTTCATCTTCACTTTCTCTCTGTTAACTGTTGCCAAATCTCCTCGCTCTCAGTTATGCCTGGAGGTGGTGTGCTGGAGTAAGAAGAATCTACTGGCAACCTCGAATAACTAGCATTGGGAAACTTGTCATCATATAAATCCCTCAGCGATCATATCCAGTATAATAGCTATAAATAAATTATTGGATCATTTACCGAGTGCTGGTTCTCAGTTCTAACGTGAAAATTTATTTGAAAGTCTTTATTGAGTATTAAAAGTTTGATAGCAACCACTCAACGCTTTAGCAAAAAAGTTTACTCTTCCAAAGTTGTAAGCTTGTGAGATATTTAGAGATCTTGTTGCTAAACTTAAATCAAACATATTTTTCCCCGCCATGTGGCGATTAGAACATTAAAATAACACCTCTTCCTCACCCTTATCTACTCTAAAAAACTCTTAGCTTTTTTATGTGGGAACGAATCAGATCGTGTTTTTTTTTCGACGCAGGCTATTAACCATTGTGATTGTAAGCATTTATCAATTACGCTAATGAGGAAGGAAGGAGTAAGATATAATTTAAAGTAAATGTATCCGCATTAACATTACGTAAAAATAAATTCAATAGGGTCTACACCTGAATGGGTTTGAATCCTGAACTTACATGCACGGACAAATGGACTAGATGAAACTTTACATTTATACCACGTATTCATCGATGATGGTATCAGCCTATTTAATTTATTACCTACCCGCTTCAATGGCCACATGGTCTAAGATGATACTTTCGCAATAAACTAGACTGCAGATAACGGGGAGATCGAGGTTCGAATTCCGGTCGGGTTTACTGAGGATGCTTTTTCCTAAATAGTTTTCCACTCTTCATCCATGGAAAATTTGGTAGATTTCATCTGGCATTATACTGGCTTCATACCTATCCTATTATATTAACTGTGTGCGTATAACTTGAACAGGTAGTACGCCACGGCGATAAAAACAAAACATATAGTATACCAGAGAGAGATAATATAAAATACTAATTATCAAGGTGATTTATCAATGACACATTTCTCTATTATGGCACATATGTGTTTTACTTGTCAAAACAACATGTGTGCTGTCTTTAGAATATGTTGGAAATTCTGTTTCATCTCCAAAGCCTTCCCCCTTTACTCCTCTTACTCAGATTTCATTTACAAACAAACAACTGACACTAAGCCCGTTATGGCTATGACAGGTGAAAAAAACAGACTAGATATACCAAAAAACTTCACTCAAAAAATAGACAAAATAAATATTCCGATAGTTTTCTTCCATTATATTGACTCACGTCTGACATGAGATGTCAAGTTCAGTTCAAAAAATCTACGAACAAAGTTTCTCAGAGCGAGACAGAGAAATGTCACGAAAGTGATGTCACTTTTGTCAGGTATAGTTCAAGATAAAAATATATTATGCTCGTATTAAATGTTCGCTCAGCGTTTGAGAATGTCAAACGCGGTGTGAATCTCAACTTGCCATTCTAGAGCTGTCACCCCCCAAAAAAAATTGCAAATAGATGCAAGATGAAAGACAAATTCAAAACGAGACCATCGACAACATTTTCTATACCTAGTGGTCCTCAAACATATTTTAGATTGTACCTCTTCATCATGACAAAATGTTTAATGTACCCCTATAATAAAATATCCCCAAATTACAGATATCGGATAATCAAAGCAGAAATTTTTCTCAGTCACCTTGAAAATTTCCCACTACTTTTGGGTTTCTTAACATTTTGCCAATTTCCCTTTGAGAGATGCACATGTATCTCCTAGAATTCACTCACATACCCCAGTTTTGAGAACCAATGATCCCTAAGCTTACATTTTAAATATACTTGCCCAATTATTTTGTTGATGTATTTAACATTCGCTCTTTAAGCACAAACATTAAATGGACACGTGACGTACACACTACATTAACCTACTAGGGCATTGTTTCCCAACCTGGGTGGTACTGCCATTCAAAGGGTGTTTTTGGTTTCAAAGGGGGGTTGTAAATTTGAAGTTTGTACAAGGGAGGCGTTTAGAGTTTAGTGGATATAATAACAGTAATGTTATGCTAATTATAAAAGCCAACAAGATATTTAACAAAATGGTCTTTCATTTGTTCTAATATTTATCTTTTATAATTATGACATAATATTTAACTACTTGTATCGTATTGTCCATTTGGCAACAGGCAACCAGCCATTGGTCAGAAGTGTGGACAAATTTGGGACTTTGGACTGGTGATAAATATTATATTTCTTCTTATTCTTGTAATAGTTGTTTTTTTAAATAAATCTTTGTGACAATTTCTAATATTCACTTATCTCGTAGCTTCTGTTTGTGATAAAACAGAAATATAAAGTGTGAGTAGAGTTTTGGAAAGGTCGTGGTCCAGGAACAGGCACAGGTATAGCCCCCTCCCCCCCCCCCGAACCCAGAGTTACTACTGCTCGCGGGGAACCCCAAGAGAACTTGTGAGGTTGATTGGTTCAGCGATGGTCACGTCTTTTTGGATATAATTTTATTATTATTTATATTAGCACCGCATCTTACAACCCGTTCGGATTATACGCACTTACACCAATGTGTAATGGTAGGGTGATTGGGAGATGAAATTGAGGACCTACAGTTTAACGTGGGATCCGAACCACGGCGGTGGCCTGTCATTCGCAGATTGTGATTAATTCATGTATTGTCAGAGGTGACGGAAAGGTTTGGCAATCAGATAAATATGTACCAGGACCAAGGAATGAACCCTTGACTCCAAACACATAAGTCCGACAACTGACTCTTTGACCGCCAGGTCACCCTAGAATTTAATCAATCAAACTTTGTACGAGAATGCACGTTAGGAATAAATATAATAATTATAGATGAGACATAGCACATAACACGAGATAAACTCACGTTGAACATAACATATGACTGACCATCCGCTTTCCACATAAATCCCACAGACTCGTTAAACCAGACCTTGGCCACATATGACACTCATGAACACTCTGCTAACAACCACTCCAAATGTATGAATATCAAGTGAAAAATAACCATAGTGACAAGCCAAGAGCGTGGGTAGATGATCCCAATACTACCAACAACAAGTAGATAAATATCCCTAACCCTAAATGACATCTCCAAGCAAGAAAACCCCCACACCTCAACCATTTACTATTGGCCCACTTTTGCGGGTGTATAAATAGTACTCAACCCAAAGATTGGCCGGATCCTCAACAGTTACACCGTCGGCTGCAAAGCCTAGAAATCTCTGAAGAGGTGTTATAGAGAAATGAATAGTTTATTTCCTCACTGAGCCAGACCATTTAAAATTATTGCACATCCGTCTGTCAAACCCACCCAAATCAATAAACTAACTGACCCAACAAGCGACACCTTCATTCTTTAAATCGCAGGGACTGGGTGTATATTGATTGATCCGTGCCAGAATGATTGATGCTTGCATCGGCTACCTACAGGTGCTCAAGGTGACCCTACGGACTGGTATGCCTCCGTTAAACTACTTTAGTTATAAGTAGGACAAAAGTTTGGGCCGAAGGCACACGTCGTGAGCTTGCTCGTGGTGGCGGCCCAGAAATGGGTTGGGCTCTGTGGGGCAGTGAATTTAATTGCCAACGAGTGATGGTGTTGTCAGAGTGGCGAGGTCTGGACTATTGAGGTTTTGGGCCTTCGGGCCTTGGCTTTCGGGGTTCTGGGCCTTCGGGCCTTGCCAGTCGTGCGGTGAACTGTTTTAGAGCTCCGGCACTAACATTGACAGTTAGTAGTGCATGGACTAGAACATGGGCGCCTCCACTTGTGTTCACGAATAGAGGGAGATTACTTTCCCACGCGCAGTGGGCGTAATCCCAATACCCTACTTATAGGAAAGAGTATAGATAGCAAGGTCGCTTCTGTGAGCGGGTAGTAAATAGCTCCGGCTACCACCCTGGCTAGGTGGAAGGCTTGTGGTCCCCCTGTGTCGGTCCAACCAGTGAGTGACTGGAAGGGGAGGAGGAGTTAATTCTCGCCTCCCTGAGTATCCGGCCTAATCCGGATCATCCCACACTTCGGGGTGCGGGGGTTGGAACTTTTTAGATACTGACCTAGAAACTGCCCTAGGCCACGATATCCAGGAGTAAGTTACACTTAATTTTAGGGTTGGATGATAAATCCCAAAAGTTCAAGAGAGGGAATCATATGAAAACACTAAATTCCAAGTTTTAGACCGATCGGTAAAATCGTTTACACTCTAGGTTAAGATACAAACAGACAGACCGACAAAGGGCTTCACGAAAAAAAAAAATCTGTCGACATTTAAAAAAATCTTGAGTTTGAGTTTATTTTTTACGATCACAATAGATACTTACCTACTCTCTCCGAAGGGTTGAAAGAAAGTAAAAACCGTGAAATTTGTTTATACATAAAAATGTTAATTACTTTAAGAAAGTGATGTTTTACCCTTTCAGACACACTCCCTCTTCTTATCTCGTGTAGTAGCTGCCATCGTTCACTCCACTTAGAAGCCATCCATCTCGCGCCTTTCAAACACACCGAGATAGCTAGAGGCATGGCACGCGAAATAGTTCGTTGAAAGAAGCTTAACTCCACGGAGTGGTGTATCAGCAGTTGTCAAACTCACATCATAGGCCTAATAATAACAATTTTTATAAAAAAAAATAATTCAAAATAATAAAGTAGTTTCAAGTATATTATTTTTGTCAATAATTTTGCAAATTATCAAACGCAGCTAATATGCTAAATAAAACCACTTTATTACAATTTTAAAAATATGTTTAAAATGTATTTCATGAGGTATATTAATATAATATACGCTTGATTTTTTATTTTCATCAAAAAATAAGAATGAAATAACCCGACAAATATTTAAGTGTGTACCGATGTAAAATAAATAATAACATATGTATACAAAATTTAAATAATGATTGTTTATTTATCACGCGCCTTTGTATAGAACCTCACATTTTGCGTGTAAATATTATTTCATGGCAATAAAATAGATTTATAGTTGTTTAAAGTAAAAACAAAAAGAGTGTAAAATGGATCATTTCCCAATTTGGAAGTAGAGTTAATTAATTAATTTGTTGTCGGTGACCTGGCGGTCTAGGGGTAAGGTGTCAGACTTCTATGCTGGTGGCCGGGGTTCAATCCTAGGTCCCGGCAAAGATTTATCTGAATACCAAACCCTTCCTTCACCTCTGACAAGACATCTTGTGAATGTGGGGAATGCCAGGCCTCCACCGTGGTTCGGATTCCACGTTAAACTGTATGTCCTCCATTTCATCTCACAATCACCCTACCATTACACATTAGCTTAAGTGCGTATAACCCGAACGGGTAGTAAGACGCGGTGCTAATAATAATAATAATTAATTTGTTCACTATAAAACTCATCGCATATATTTAATGATTTCCCTCATCGTGAGCTTAATGTTAGTCTAATAGTAGTTAGTAATAGTAGTATATATAGGATTTCCTTTTGAAAAAAAAACTCGCATGTGAAAGGTGGCATCAAAATATAGGACTATCAGTGTAGTAGGTTCGAACTGTGTGGATTTTTAGTAATTGCAAAATTACCCTTTATTTATTTTGATGTTTCGTTCGTTCTCTTTTGGCAAATTATTGTGCGAGTCACATACTCCAGTGGCCTCATGGTCTAACGTTCTACACTTGTGTTAGACTAGACTACCGAAGACGGGGAGATTAGGGTTTGATGCCGGTCGGATGCACTAAGGGTGGATTTCCCTAATTATTTTCCACGCAAATGCGAGTGCACATGCTTAAATTAAACCTGCCCAATCCCCAAACACAAAAGTATTATTAGTACATATACGTATAACATCGACGGGTAGAAAGACGAAGTGCTAAAAAAAATATAGACTGTAGTTCATGTCCTGTAAATTCTCCCTGATTTTCTTTCTCCAAGAAATATAACTGTGTTTAAGTCTTTAATAGTCAACACGACCCGCCTCGGTTGCGTAGTTAGCTCACGCGCTAGTCGAGTTGAGCCAGACTGTCGAGGACGCGAAGATCGAAGTTCTAATCTCGGTCGGGTGAACTGGGGTGGTTTTCCACTCTCCCTTCAAAAATATGTGGGTTCACTTCCTCTAAATTCAACCTTCCCAATTCCTTATCCAATAGCGTAATTAGTACTTAAGCGTATAACCCGAACGTGTAGTAAGACTCGGTGCTAAATAAAATAGTCAACACATTGGTATTAAAGAGTAAATTAAGTAGTTTGTGGATTATAAATACTTACACAGATTACTTGCTATCCTTAAATGAATGGTTTTAATTTAATTTTTGTTGAATATTAGATATTACAATTTTATCCCCTTTATGTGAAATAAATACTTTAAACTTAGTCTTGCCGTTGTGCTAGAACTTCACAAACACAATCATGTGTGTTTATTTTAAATGAGCTAAAAAAATTGAGCAGAATAATAATATATTATACTAGTACATGATCTTCAAAGTAACTTTACTGTATTATTATTATTATCATTATTATTTAGCACCGGGTCTTACTACCCGTTTGGGTTATACGCTTTAAGTACTAATTACTTTAATGGATTAGGAATGGGGAATGTTAAATTAGAGGAAGTGAACCCGCATTTGCGTGGAGGGAGAGTGGAAAACCATTTAGGAAAAACCACCTCCAGTTCACCCGATCGAGACTCGAACCTCTATCTCTCCATCCTCAGTAGTCGAGCTCAACACGACTGGCGTGTTAGCCAACTACGCCACCGAGGAGGGTAGCGGTACTGTAGAATAAACATAATGTACAAATCTAATTAAAGGTTTAAATAAACCGATTACTTAATTAAGTTATTACCCGTATCGGTGGGTCTGTCAGGTTCATTAAGTCTGGTTTCTCTAAATTCCAGACCCAGTTTTAAGCTCACTTTCAACTACCAATATTGTTTGAAATTCACTAAAACTTGGCATTATAGAAATACGTCTTATTTGGTTTATTATATAGCTAATCTAAAAAGTATAGAAAGTTTCTAGTAACACTTCCTTTGGGATTAATGTCTAATTTATCCTTAAATTATTAATTAATTTAACTAAGAATAAAAATACAATATTGATATGCCTGTCAGGTCATTGGGGTAACACAAGTTTCTAGTTTTCAAATAACGGGCTACTTATAAAAAATCAAACTTAACCTTCTCCATCCCTACCATATTAGCGTAAACAAAATACACACATTTCAGTTGAATAGAAAGACGTGCTGAAAATAGTCACTTGTTACTTTATGTTTTGTTTACACATAGTNTATATATGTTAGAATAGTAAGTGTGCAAGTTTTGTCTAGTCCCGTTACCATAATCATAATCATCAACATCTGTTTCCAGTCTGCGACCGGGTCATTTTAGAGAAATACCTCCATCTTATATTTTTATACGATTCTTTCTCCTTAAATTGTTTCCATTCTTCTCCTCTCACTTGCACACTTTCTGTTATATGCTTCTGCCATCTATTTCTTGGCTTCCTTTACGGTATTTTTCCTTCATACTTTCCATCTTATAAGGGACTAATCCTCCAATGTTCAAATATATTTTGATCGATTATTTTCAATTTATAAATATGTGTCTTACGAAAAAATATGTTTTATTGGTAATTAGACTTTCTACGGATCTTTTTCTTTAAATGTTTACAAAGATGAAAATATAATATTTTACCTTGAGCAAAACTTGTATTTCGGCGCAACATATATATTTAAAACTTTAAATATTATAATATTACGAGAACTCTATAATATTTATAAATATAAGATATAAATTCTTATAATAAATATAAAGAAATTGTAACAAAATATTTGTTTTAACAAATATGTACTATGAGTATGAGTTCAATTAGTTAAAGAAATAAAAACTATGATTGACATTTTTATTTTTTCTTCAAATAAATATTAATTATAAGCACGTTTTTTTAAAAATCAATAAAGGGCAAAAGAGTTAAATACAACCAATGAAGCTATTTTCAAATAAATATTTGTGAAATCCCAAGTTTAAACACCTTTGAGGTTGTTGTGTAAACACGCTATAGAGAGTAACTACCCCAAAAAAACTAACTGCGGTGACCTTTTTTCAATGCGAGGCACGTTCTTTTCCCCGAGCTACAAACTAGGGGAAGACGGGGTAAGCCGGAACATCTTATAGAACGGGTTAATGGTAATGTACCATCCCTCTGGTTTTCTAGAGTCTGCTTTGCCAACAAAATCGAATCAGCTACCTGAATATGTTGCGGTTTTCCGTGGGCGTAGGCATTACCAACATTACACTTATTACTATGAGACTATTTCAAATAAAAACAGGCTATACGTTTATATTAACTTAGAGTATAGATCTCGGTAATAATATCATAACAATATTGATGTATTTGTTTGATGGTAAATAGATTTTTAATACTAATATTGATTTATCCTCAAATATTCTGAAACCAACAATACAATTTTGATCCATAATGGTAAATTATAGTTTAGTGAAAGAAGACAATCCAATATTCACAACAACAAGAAACATACATTGTAATGCATCACGGGAGTCAACACACTTAATACACACATGGCAGTAACTCACAATACTGACAGAGATAAGTTGCCTAACAAATTGTTTGGTTTCAAAAATTGGTGTGTAAAAATCCTATAAAAAGTTGTTACACAACAATTAAAGTAACAAGCTTTATTAAAAAAATAAATATATTTACTATACGCTCAGACACCCTTACTTGGGTTAATTTTTCTATCTTATTCAAAATTGGGGTTATTAAAAAATATATTTGTATATTTTAAGGGGAGTTGTTATCAAAAAGTGGTCCGTGGTTGTGTGCCACATAAGGGACCACAGGAAAATGAGTTGTATGACACAATCGTATTAGATTTCTAAATGGTCAATTATTGTTTTAGACTAAATTTTTGAAAATAAGTTATGACTAATCTTGCCTCAAATATTTATATTGTAATATTATGGAAAGACTTTCCAGATATACATTCTGGTAAAAAAAAACACCCAAGCGACAGACACTTTTTTTAGGTTATGGAGTACATCAAAAGTAAATAATTATCATAATTATTTAGTAGAAAGTTTTCATTGTTCCAACATGTCTTCTCTTTATATGATCTTTTTCATTTTTCCAGGTATTTAACATGCACTTTCTGAACCGACTGATTATATCAGCACACGAAAATTTCTATGAGAGAGAGAAAAAGGCCTACAAATGTTGCTAGTAAAGGTATTTTTACATATTTTCCTGGGTTCTTTTACATACCACAATCGACATGAGACCTACATCATTACTTCCTCTCAGAAGGAAGTTGTGCTACGGATTTTTATCTTTCCAGAAAAATTCATTGACCAAAGCTGTGTTCTTTATTAGAAAGTAGAAAGTTAAATAAATCCAAATAGTACAGTATTGATAGGCTTGATCTGCTAAGTCAGCTATAATTTGTTCCAAAAGTTCAGTCAAATTTTCATAGAAATAGTAGACATTTATAAAAAATTTACTAACTTTATTAATGTTATTTTATTAATAATGCATCAAAAGTGAATTATTACATGTCTTGACTTGAAAGTAGACTAACTGTCCGACAAGGCTTTTGTTTAAAAATTGGACTGTAAAATGCTGTGCATTACAATTGGGTCATGCGACCAATAAGTTCACAGGTGAATTGGGCCACATTCGTTGACCAAGAAGATTAGAAAATATATAGCTTAAAAGCAATACACTTGGGCAACGTATTCCAATTATGAGACAAGGTTGCTAATGGACTTATAAAAACATATACTTACAAACTATAGTAATCATTATTATTATTATTAGCACCGTGTCTTACTACCCGTTCGGGTTATACGCACTTACGATAATGTGTAATGGTAGGGTGATTGTGAGAATGAAATGGAGGACCTAGAGTTTAACGTGGAATCCGAACCACGGTGGAGGCCTGACATTCTACACATTCACAAGTAGTGATTAATACACGTCTTCTCAGAGGTGAAGGAAGGGTTTGGCAATCAGATAAATCTGTGCCGGGACCGAAGATTGAACCCTGGACCCCTAACACAAAAGTCTGACACCTTACCCCTAGACCACCAGGTCACCATATAGTAATCAAGTATAAAAGAAAGTAGCTACCCTTAATTTGAGGACTAGGGTCACAGTCAAAATACATCCTATCATAGATAAACATGGGGACAGACAGAATTAAAAAAATCACTTTTTTACATTGGGTCTATTATAAAACGTAAAAGTTCATCATTAGCTCGTGATGGGTATTATTAACGAGTACCAAACTTTCTTTTGCTCTCCCCCCCCCCCCTTTAATCTCCAAAAACACAATTTTTACGTATGGATCGTTCTTTTAGTTACCACCTCAATTTTATTTAATGAAATATCATATTGAACTTAACTTCTACCACAAAATGTCACTCACCTTCAATAACCTTTAAGAGAGTGCATCACATGTCATAAACTATGTGATGCAGTCAGCTAGAAACAGTAGATTTACACGAACATCATCCCACATGGATAATTTTTGATTGAACATTAAACAAGATAAAGAGTTAATAGATGTTCCTTATACTGAAAATGGTTGAAATATTAAATTATATTTGGACAGAAACTGCATTGGAAAGGCCATTTTTGCCCATTTTAGAAGGCTTCACAAATAAGCAATGTGCACAAGTCTTTATTCTGTCATAATATGGACATTATGTAAGTATTAACAAAATACTGTGTCACTTTGTCCCTCATCGTCCCTACGGAAAATTTCGAGTGATCACTCTAAAACGAATACACTGCACACATTTATCACATATTTGTAGGTATTTATATCTTGTGCCTTTTTGCTCCCATACATCACGCGAGTTGGGAGCCGAGTTGGGTATGTTATGATGCACGCTCTTCTTGATTCGTTGGCAGTTTCGGAACAACATCATGCATGGCCACGTAAATGTCTTTCGTAATAAGATAATATCATGCGTTATAATATATTCTGCATGACGTTTTGCCAGCTCAGAACGAATGAATTTCGATGGTTTCTCACACAAATATTTCTTAGCTCTTCGCTTTACACCATTGCTTGCAACCATTCTATTTATTTATTTTCATCACTAATTAGTGATTATGATTTATATCACCATCGATCATAACGTTACTTTCTATGTTGTTAGTGTACACTTATACTGAAGCCCTTTTTTTCGCGCATCTACAGCGAAATTTACCATCGCTAGCAGCATAAGCCATTGAAAATTTGTTACTTTCTAAGACAATACATTTCCCCCCCCTTTCCTTCCACATAAAGTAACCTTCCATTATTCAATCACTGGAACACTACATGGAGAGATTTATGTAGTTTGTATTTATCTGTCTATGGACAATCTTGTCTCATAACAAGTATAAGTGGACAAACTGGGATCCTTACGTAAAATGTGTAAGTGGCCCAATTGTAATGTTTCGTTGCCCATTTGTAATGTGGGATTAGCGCCAACTTATTTAAAAACGCAGATCATAAAATATTTACTTGGTCCAATTGTAATGCGCCCGTAAAATGTGTATATATATCAAAGTTACATGAATATGCTATATTTACTGCTTGACAAATAGCTTCATTAGAAATGGCTTGCTAGAACAAGTGACAGGTAGGAAGTATATTGACGTGGGTTGTGCACGTGCGTATCGAATATTTTTCAAATGATCCGCTATTGGGAAAATTTAGAGAAATACTGGGATATGAATGATAAGGGTAGTCTCTAGAAAGTGTATCTCCATCAGCTTAAAAAAAGATTATGGGAAAAATCACAGGTCAAACTGCCCAATATTCGAGCCAACACCTCCAAGTATAATGATGATCAAAGTCAACGAGAGACAAACTACCTTGACCACTCAGCCATCAGTACAGACACGCAAGCAATGTAGAAAATACTGGAGCCGTGTAGCTAGGACTGTCAAAAACCCACGTGGGAAATCAATGAGAAGGGTTGCAAACGTTTTGAGCCCCCGGATTATTTATGAAGTGGTTTAATATTTTTTAATATTGCTTTCACCAAAATGTGGGAGAAAGCTCGTGTTATATAAAAAGTTTAAAATTCAAGTATAAAGTGTTTAAAAAAAGTTGATAGCTTAAATTGTAGCGTGTCAACCAAATGGATGAACAGCTACAAGAAATATTTAATATTTTGGTGATTGTGTGCAAGATAGAAATTATATCAGTATATTTAATATAAACTGTCTCTAAAGTTATATTTTCTGATCTACTAAAGTTACTTATTGTCTTACCTTCTAACACGTGGCTGGTCAAAAACATTGTCTTTTGATAGTTACGGTATTAAATATCAAAGAAGAAGACTAATATTATTGTGTTTATGAACAAAATACTTTAACACTTCGCTTTTCCCGGTAGATGATACTTCATAAACTTCGTACTCCTACCACGTGGTGTACGCACAAAAAAATGTAAAAGAATACATCTATATCCTTACTTCTCATAAAAATAACAGTGGATATTAACTAAGTGAAATTAATACAGATATATTTTGATATAATATACTTATGTACAAGCTCACCCCAGCCAGATGTCTGCAGATATCACTCTTTTAAAAAAAACACGAAATTGCCTGTCATGGCCGGCTCTCGTGTGCCGTGGCTAGCTCAGCTGGTGAAAAAGAACTAAAGGTGGGGAATCGACTCCAAGACCTGTTGCGCACACAGTGATACTGGTGGTCATTTGAAGAACTTGTGATTTGATTCATTTGTTTCCCTTTTCTCCCCACTTTCATCCTCCTTTGTTTCGGCCTGTTTTTACATATTTTATTCCCCATTTATTCTTATTCTTGTCCTAGCCAGGTTGAGTATGTATATAGGCCGGCCAGATATTTCAAATCAGAGAAAAGTTCCACAGCGAGTTGAGACAACTAAGATTATTCGCCCGGCGCTTACACGAAAGATCATCGAGACTGCAGCGTCAGATTCACCACCTTCAGCCGTGACAATAGGATAATGGGTCACCCAACCCTACTCGCCGTGAACATGGACGACGGATTCTGCGGTATTAGTATCCAGTCATCACCGCCAAGTCTCTACGACTTGGACTCTAGTAAAGTAGTTTAATTATGCAACCCTTTTTTAAAGAAAAGTTTTATTTTATTATTTAGAGAGAAGCCAAATTTTGTTTTGGGAATATATCAATTAGAATGTTTTTTTGGTTTAACTAATAGGTATCTCAAACTTCAGCATAGAAGTTTTGCTAAGTTAATGTATGTGTCATTTGGCACGCTTCTTACATAAAAGCCTCTGTCTTAGAATGTTATCTAGTTAGGTGACTTAGTCTAAGTCGCAAGTCAATACAACTTTATACCGGATTAATCATGACGTCCTAAACGTCATGAACATTAGTTTTTTATTGAGGGCTACCGTCTTTTTCTTTTGCCCTTTTTGGCTCAGTTAAAAGTGATACTGATTTTCTAGCTGAGTATTAGCTTATTGGCGCAACCCAAGGAAATTACCCTAGCTTCATTGTGAGGTCCGCGCAAATTATTCTATTTTTATATTTGCCTGTGACTAGGCTTTTGATTTAGTATTGGTATTAATATATATCAACGTACTATATTATGCTCTGGCAGTACCATAGGGGAAAATTACCAGCAGTAGTGCTTTAGAGACACCTGTTTCATAGCCTTCAATTAGCTGGATTTATCAGCTGAGGATCCATCAGGTTTAATGGATACCTGTTAATATTCAACTCTACTGAGTGAGACTGAGTAAATGTTACATTATTCATTTGCTCTTTGCTAATTGTTCTTTAACTCCCTTTTTTAGAAACGCTTTTCACTGTGACCAGTTTTGAAATGGTACACCATGAGTCAACATGTGGTCTGGCGACTGTACTGCCTTGGTACCACAAATAATCTCTCTAATCCATTTGTGTTGGAAGAAAGTTTATTCACGCTGATATCCCTGTATTCATGTGAGACTTGTATTTTTGACATTTTGTCTAATTGTTTTCTATAATAAATCTATTTTGTTAAAGTGACTCTGTTTTCTAAATATTATATGTACCCAGTAGGACAAATTGGTACAAAATGAAACTCTATACACCATTCAAATGTCAATATCTTTGTTTTGTAGTGGTCTTTTTATTCTAAATATTATTTTGTGCCTCATATTATATGGATGTAGGTATTTCTTCTGTAATAATCTCTGTATTATTTGTGTTTACTAAAGAAATTGTTTGTTACTTTTTATTTTATAAGTACCAACATCGGAGGTTTTATGTACAAACGCGCCATTTTCGTGCTTGACTGGAGGTCGAGGTTCAAATCATACTTGGTTACAATGAAGCCTTTTTTTTACTAAATAATTTCTTACTCTCCTTCCTCAAAAATGCGGGTAAATTTTCTTTAAAATTATATCTTTCTTATTCGATTAGTGTACTAGTGTATTCTATAGTCTGAATAGGTAGCAAGTAAAATAAAAATGTAATCATATACTTGACTGTGTTGTAGGCATTCTTCTTAGCACCGCAACTTACTGTCCGTTCGGGTTATACACCTATGTGCTAATCAAGCTAATGATTTTAGGGATTAGGAAGGTTATATTTATAGGAACTGTACCTGCATTTGTGTGGAGGGACAGTTAACCACTATTTTGGAAAGCCACTCTCAGTACACCCGACAGAGATTCGAATATCGCTCTCCCAGTTATCGCTAATCTAGTCTAACACGAGAATAGCGCGTTTGACAATGTGACCACCGAAGCAGCTATGTTGTTTTGGTGCGTTTTACTACTACCTTGTCTACTAGTACTACCCTTTACTCAACTTTCAGCGTTGGTTACCTCTAGAAGTCTAGTGTGATGTACTCTCCTTTCAAGTTTTTACTCATTTATCTGCCTATGTCCTCAAAATATTTCCTTAACGTCCCACTTTGTATGCGTCACAACTTATTTCTGCTTCACTCCACCTCCCTTTCCAACAAGTGGGCAAAATGGTTGAAAGGGAGCTTCTCGTATGTAAGTTTTAGCCCTAAGTTTGGATGTGAGGTCCAATTTTCATAACAGGAGTCTTATCTAGTGGTTGTAAAATTTACTAGGTCGACCTTCACACATTCATACGTCATGGCATGTGACCTACAGATGTCACTTATGATATATGTTATCAATAATTTTAATTATATTGGTTTTGTGGATAGTAGACCTGGCTTGATCCAATAAAAACATTTTAAATACATCTATAACCGAGCTAAGTGATATTCTGTTTTAACTTTATAGTTTTACATTCCATCTGTCTATCATGGATTTTTTTTCACGATAAATGTCAAATTCATTGACCAATTTTAACTAAATTTGGCAGATATCGCTCAGCATAGGTTCAAATAATATGTGTGTACGTAGTTTTTCAATCTGGTTATGCGTTTAAATAAGACAAAATGGTTTTTAATTTTATTAAAATTAATTAAATTTAATTTAATTATCTCATCTAAAACGATATGGATTTAAAATTCAAGAGAGTTCAATAAGTAGCCAGAGCACTTATTTTAAAAATTTACATCTATTCCTAAACCGGCATCTTAAACCACGTAATCAATACTTATTCTCCATCAATCTATTATAGGGCTACGTACGATTGAAAATATTAATCATTTGTTTTCTATATAGCTTGATAACAAAGGAAAAACATATACTTTAAATCAAAGAAGAAATTATAGTAGATATCTCAATGTGAAATCAAAAAGGAATTCTTTAGACTGTATTTACTATAAGAACATGAAATAATTATTAATGTAATGTACAACCTTTTTTTGAATGGAGGGAGCGAGGCCCTAGTTTAAGATTTCAGGCTTGCAATATACGTCAACATTAAAAATATACGCGCTATTCACTTGATAGATTGCTTAGAATTATAAATTCAAATCACTTGAGATAACATATTAAACGAAAAACTTTTTTAGGTACTGCCATTTTGAAACTGAATGAAAATTTTTGTACACTCTATCTACCTTGAAAGTTAACAGTCTTAGAGGAATAATGCAAGGTAAGCTTGATACCTCACAGTGTAAACTAAGGGTACATATTATATCGTTCGGCCTAATTTCAAAGAATATTCCTGCCAAATTTCGTTAAAACTGGTCAACGCATTTGAAAGTTATCGTGTTACAAATAGAAAAGCAGATTTTTAAGTGACTTGAAACCGATATCCAACTGGAAGAAACCGATAAATACGTTGTTTGGCCTGGATTCATATAATTTATCTGTTAAATTTTGTTAAAAAAATTTGTCTATGCGTTTGACGTAACAAATATTCGGACGGACATATGATATTCCAAATAGTCAAGTCAAAACATAATCTCATCACTCTTAATAATAATAATAATAATAATAATATTTAGCACCGCGTCTTACTACCCGTCCGGGTTATACGCTTTAAGTACTAATTACTCTAATGGATTAGGAATTGGGAAGGTTGAATTAGAGAAAGTGAACCCGCATTTGCATGGAGCGAGAGTGGGAAAACCTTTTAGGAAAAACAACCCCCAGTTCACCTGACCGAGATTCGAACCTCGATCACCCCATCCTCAGCAGTAGACCTCGACACGACAAGCGCGTTAGCCAACTACGCCACCGAGGTGGGTCTCACCACTCTTGATATATAACACAAATAGTACAATAGAATGTTGTCAATTTTGGTTGGAAATAAAAAATAGGGTTGTATTTTCCAAAAGGCTCTTCTTGAGTAAATTGTAAGATACAGAAAGCAGAATACGGAAAAGGGCTTAATAAAAGAAGTAGAATAATAAGAAAAAGAGAATCTTTGGTATTTATTTTATAAAAATTTTTACTCTCATAAATACTTCTTCCCTCGCCCGTTTCTCACCTCTTTCCCTCCCCATCTCCCTCCAATCTCCCCCACACACAAGCACAAGAGTTTTCTTCTGACATTTTGCCCGTGTACCGTTTTCGTTGGCTAAACGAACCCTTTTCACCATCGCAGGTTTGTTCAAGCGTACAGTCTTTACGTGAGAGTAACTTGCCAAGTTGTTCAGCGAAGTTGCTAAATCTTAGAGAGTCGTGGGCTTACCGGCCAAAGTTGATAGGTCACGCCATCAGAGTCACCATGGGAACACTATTAGGTTCAATGCCGCGCGTTTTAACACTCGTTTTGGTTTCTTTATCCACGACATAAATAGTTTCAAACGTAGGGGGAGGATATTTTAAGGTAGTGAATAATCGTTTGCATAGAAATGGTATGAAGAACCTAAAATATAAAAACCTCCCCTCGGTTTGGAGATCCAGAATACCAGACACACAGATTAGAGTCAAAAACGTTGATATACAACATCTTAGCTCAGTCGGTAGCGTGTGTCTCTACTAAGCTAAAAGTCCGGGGTTCAAACCCCGACATGGCCGAATAATTTATCGTTGGTTACATGTGAGCTTCCCCATTTATAATGATATTAACGGCTCAAGGCTGGAGGTTGTGTCTGTTCTAGATTTAAGTTAACTTATAAGTCATGCGCTGATATAATCAGTCAGTTCATACAGTTAACGTAAAATGCTTAAAATTAATGATGAAAAAAATTAAACTTAAGGTAAACTATAGAGATTCTAAACATTTATTTGTTAAATTTATATTATATGATTTATAAAACTGTTTTGATTTCACAAAATGTTTTTGTAGAAATAACACACATAGTTTAAGTTATGATATTTCCATAATATTTTTGCAATTATTTTTCAAGTATTTCAAAACAGTGTATCAAAGGTTTAATATAGCGAACCTTGTAAAGTTATAATAAAAGCTTACATTTTAAAATAAACTTTATCAGATATTGCTAAAAGAGAATATAAGAAAAGGATGTTTTAATTAAATCGTTTCCCTCATATCCATATTGGATAGATCGTGGAATAAACGTCAAGCTTATATAGCGTGTTAATATGGAGCAGTAAGGTCAGAGCTCGAATCCCAGTTGAGGGTACTGATACTAGTTTTTTTCCAAAATGGTTATCCACTCTTTCTTTATGTAAAGGGGTGACCTGGTGGTTTAGGGGTAGGGTGTCGGACTTTTGTGCTGGGGGCCCGGGGTTCAATCCTCGGTCCCTGCACAAATTTATCTGATTACCAAACCCTTCCTTCACCTCTGACAAGACATCTTGTGAATGTTGGGAATGCCAGGCCGCCACCGTAGTTCGGATTCCACGTTAAACTGTAGGTCCTCCATTTCATCTCACAATCAACCTACCACTACACATTAGCGTCAGTGTGTATAACCCGAACGGGTAGTAAGACGCGGTGCTAATAATAATAATAATAATAATAATAATAATATATGTAAAGCTAATTCTAATTCCTAAATATTCTACAATTTTTAATCCTGTCCTATTAGAATAAATATGAAGATATTTAGAAATACTAATAAAATGTCAATCAAGGAATTTTTAATGAAAAATATTTTAATGTTGGCTTTTGAGTTCGATTCAGAACCAGATGTTGCATACGCCATATTCAAATAACTTACACATATCTGTCTATAAATATATATTTATTTATATGTACTGTATTTGAAAAAAGCTTTGTATGTATATATTAGTTAAACATATTTACAAACCCTGAAATGTGGAGAAAAACAATATATTTTAATTTAAATTTAAAATATGTTATCAAAATATTATAATAATTAATATTGCTATATATTATTCAGTTATAAAATATTATTAAATTATAGCCAGTTAAAAAAATCCCATATACATTTGCGTGTAATGTACATGTGATAATTTGATGTTTACAATAGACCTTTCATCTGGGTGGAGGATGTTAAACCACTGATCAAAGAAACTGCTTTGAATTCAACAGGTCTGTATTAAACCCTAAAAACACACACACACAGACACACAGAAACCTTGCCTTAGTTGTGAGGTATTGTCTTCAAGACTATGACAAGTTGAGTCAAATTAAGTTAAGTCAAGATAATGTATTTATTTAAAATCGTATTTAGTAATATATAACTAAAAAAAAGGCTGATTTTGGTAGGAAGAAAAGTAGAAGTTAGTTACTAAAGTTTCTAAAATCATTTTAATATATTCATACTTAAAGTCATGTTGTCTACATCTGTCACTTTTGATAGATATTATCAATATCTATAGATTAACACAAGTAATTTATTTAAATGTTATCAATGTTGGCAGCAAATAAATAGGTTTGAATTTTCTCTACTGTTCTTCCAACCAAAATCAGGGTATAGCTAACGTTAGGTTGATTCAAGTTTTTTTTTAAACAGAATGTATTACTACCGGTTTGGTCCATACGTTTATGCACCAACTACGCCAGTAAATTAAGGACAAGGATAGTTGGTTTCAGAGATTATATACCTACGTTTGAGTGGAATAATAGTGTAAAACCATTTAGGAAAAACACCCTCGGCACACCTGACCGATATTCGAACAACGATCTCCCTGTTATTGTTACTCTAACCTCTTGCGAGAGTGACGCTTTAGACCATTCAGCCACAAAAGTGGTCTTATATTGATTTAGTTAGTCTTCAAGTCATGAGATATGGTATTAGAAGATTAGAAAGTTATCATACAATATTTCTTATGAAATATAATAATTATGCAGTTGAATGTGAAATTTACCAATATTAAATTTTTTATTATATTAAGTTCCTTTGCTGTTTATAAAAATCAAATCAAATACTTCCACAAACCATTTTCATTAATAAAAGTCTTTGAGTTTGTGATTGCCAAATGCTATTCAATTCAACTTCAGTATTATTTCCATTTTGAAAAGAAAGACAACACGATTTATTTACGCTTTCTTAAAAGCTATTAATGTAATGATTTGTAATAAATTCAATTAAGTCTTCCCAATCAGACATACGTAATGGTGTAAAATTGTGTAAAAACATTATATAAAGTCGGACGCTAATTTATATAACATTGATGTGTATATTTATTTTTTAAAATTGTAGTGTCTCAAAATTATTCAATTAAATATCATCTATTTTAATAAAACGCAGATCTGTGTGTTGTTTCCATTTGATATTTAATTTTAATTGGATATCGATGTTCATATAAATTTAAATTATAAATTACTCTCTGAAAACTAATATTTGAGTTTGTTTTAGTAAGCTCTTTCAAAATTAATATTTCACATAGCATCATTATGTTTTACAATATCGTTAAAAGGATTTCGTTTTATCATAATTGTAAAATATGAACATCAGGCTTTTTTCAGTGACATCGCTGATATATTCTTAATCGGGGTTATTTTGGAATGGTAGCCGAAATACGATGTTCTAAATCTATACTGAAGACTTTGAAGGGAGAAATGTATTTCACATATGATAAAACTGGTTTTGAAATAACAATACTTTTAGTCAAACGTATTAAAGGACCACAATGGGCTATTTTGTCAACTTATAAGGGTGTCGATACATATGTGTTGAGGTAGCCTATAAGGTTATCGACACATGTATGCTGAGGTACTCATAGGGTTATTGATAAATAATTGTTGAGGTAGCTATATGGTTATCAACACATATCGGTTGAGCTAGTACTTGAGGCTTTCTTACGTGTTGATATATTTTTGACAAAGTTGACAAATTTGTGTTAATATACATGTAACAGCTGACTACTTAATCAGCAATCAGTTTGAGTAAAACTTAAATAATTACTCTCTCAGATTAAATAAAAAATTAATACATTTCTTTGTAAATGCTGTTATCACAAAAAATACTTGATTATTTAATTTTTCATATATAAGTTTTCAAAACCACATTGATTCCCTCTAGCCATAATGTTTATAGAGAAAAATACTTTTTAATAGGGTTGTTTTAATAATAACTAATATTTTGATATCTAATAATTAAAATGGTATGTTTCAGAAATTTCTGGACTGGATAAATGGGCAATTTTGTCTTACTAGTCCCGGCGCTAGTAATTGGGAGAGAGGTGGATCGTTAAACTTATAAATCTAGTAACACTGTTGCAAATTCCATAGCCAATGCAATAGCCTTTTTTCAAGCTAGGTTGACCTATGAGGCTACCATAGTCCAGTACAAATATTCATTACTAAGCAATATGAGGGAAAAATGGAATATCAAGTTGAAAATTGGTGTGTATATAAAAGTCATATCATGAAACAAAAAATCGTTGAGTCCCACAAAATCCCAGTTGCACTAAATCCGCTATGGTGAGAATTGGTCACCATTTGTAATGTTTACTTTTTCAATGTTAGCGGCTGTATAAAAGTAGCTAGAAATAAGCAGTTTGGTTGAAAATGCATTTAATATTGTTGGTATAGCTATCATAAGAATGTTTCGAAATTTTCTTATATTATATCAATGTACAGTCAGTTTAATGTTACACTATACCTAGTGGAAAGCTCAACAATTTTTTGAAGCTGTCTTCTTTTATTATAAGAGATGGGGTCGAAAAATGTGTTATATAAAAGTTATAGATCGCTAAAAATCAAGTATAAATACTTACTTATATTTAGGAAAGTAATGGAGCGTGAGGAGTGTGTCAGATGCGAAGAAAACAAATTAGGTTCTGTCAATGGCTGGTAAAGCAGATTCTAGTTGGAAACGATCAGGACATAGCACATAGCTTATAGTTAAATTTTTCATTACTGAAGCTCGTCATGAATACAGAATAATGTTTAAAAAATTGATAACTTCACTATTTGCCAATGAATGGAGCATCTGCTCGGATGCTAGGAGGAGGATCGGTGGTTATAGCAGTGCTTTAGCTGGTACATCCAGCTGAGGTCTCCTCTTCAGGCTCTTTCACTGTACCCTCACTTTCTTCTACACTAACATAGTTTGTTTTTTTCCACTTGCTACTCACTTCCCCACAACAGATGCCACAAATACCGGTGCATGTTGGGGAGGCAATTACGACGACATTCACAATTACGTTTACATTTGGATTTGCAACTACAAACTACAAGTCGAAACAGACACTCTAGTGCAGTTGGTAATGTGGTTGGTATGGGTGAAAGGTAGCTATCTTAATTTTTTACAACCTTATTTAATTGGTGAGAGAGCCAAGCCAAGCCATGTCTGAACCTGGCTGAAAATTCGCAGGGTGTGCTGTCTTTCTGCAGCAGATGTTTGTGCTAAGACTGACAGGTCAAGCTTGGCGCTTATCAGCTGCTTTTCTCTTGTTCCAACGTAAATTATGTATCTTGTCTTGTCTAGACCATCGTTAACGTTAACCACCACACATACTAATAAAAAATGTTCTCCTCCCAAAGCAATAATGATGGCCGAGGCTGTCCTTTCGTTGAAAATAAGCAATTCTTCTCTGAATTTCTTCTCCTTCTTCAAAAGAGTCCATCCGTTTTATTTTTCTGAACATTGAAGAGGTATCATATCCCAATATTTCATAAAGAAATAAAATATTCCCAGTGATATCTCTTAGAGCTTTCTGAAGGTTTTCACTATTGAATATTTTTCTTTGGTGCATTTGTGAACCTGGAACAAGCAAGCCGACATCTGAGGTCTTGTCTGAAAGAGCATTTAGTAACACAATTGCAACTGATCGTAAGCCCTCGCATGATAGATTGACGGCTCTATTTAAGATCATGGTGTATGCGTCAGTGGAAGCTTGAAATATTTATATGCTGACGGATCCTAGACAAGCAGTGAGAATATCTATTAATTCCGACTTGTTTGGGGAATTTGAAAGGAATACGTATTGCGATGCAGCGTCTATCGTTGTAGGACTTACAGAAACCTCCACCTATGTGTTCTTTGCCCATCTCATATGTTCAATATATTTAGTATTGTACCCAGAATTGTATCCATTGAATACAATATTACTACTAGTGCCATAGTTCTTGATTATTAAATCAACGTAGTGGCAACAAATCTGAGACAAAGTAGATAAATTTGGTAAAACTACTCTGTTAAGCAAATCCCCTCTGGCTATAACATAATTAGGTATTTGTGGAAAGTTTTCCACTCAAATGACAACTAACCACGAGCACAACAGCAAGAGAAGACTTAGTTCCTTTTCTAATAGTCAGATCATTGAAAAGATAAGGGGTTTGATGAGAAAGTTCATATCTTAAGCATAGCTCTAGTTACTCTTCCGTTCTCACAATACATATAATAAGTGGAAAAGTTGATTGGGATTAACTACCACATTCTGTCCATCTTTATTTACGGTTCTGCTCATGGCTGCCAGATTCTTTACTTTGTTTTTTCGCTGAAGGTGGGTGTGTATGAATGATTTCCCGAAGATAGATTTTATTGAGACAGTGCTTATATTCACAGCCACATCACAGTTCACATATGGATCACCAATTACACCGTTGCTTATCTGTATTATCCCGACTATGGCGAGAATCTCTCAGCCCCACGTGCTGATCAGAATTTACTGGGGAAAGTCACAAAATGATTTCATTGCATCTGTCACTTGAATACATGAAATCATTGAATTCACATAGCGAGACAAGGAGGGTACTAAATAGAGGCTAGCAATCACGGTGATATAGTACCTCTGTAGCAACTAGATATTTTACATATTTTATTCCCTAAAGAACAATTTGTCCTCTGTCGTCGACTCGTTTTGCGCACAACCCTGCAACGTTCTTCTCTAACTCCAAAGTCGTTGCTTCCCCGATTTGATTTGGATGCTTCTTATTTACAACCGTGAATTCCCCACATGACAAACACGTTTATCTTGAAATTAAAACTTTAATCTACTTTTCTAAGATACTGGCTGAACTTTTCCTCCTGGTACGCATTTATCACCCTTCGAGTGGAATCCTTTTTACAATCACTATGCAGCTATTTAAATTCCATATTTTAGCAACACATTAATTCTCCTAATATTTTCTAGACCAGCTTTCACCTCAATAGATTTGTCACACTCTTTGAATTTACTTTTGAATATAACACAGAATTCACATTCCACTGTAACGTATTCAACATAAAAACGCACAAAGATGTATTAACACGCGCTACAATCTGAACACACAAACAACTAGCTGAAAACTGATTGTAATATACAAAAAACAACACTACAACACCCGACGCGTCCATACTTGCACGTGTTCAGTGAGCGCCAAACAAACCGAATGCTGGGAAGAGGCCACGTTTTGTAAGGCTGCCTCGCGCGTGGTATTGTTCCGTATTGTTTTATCCATTTCTGGTTCTCATGTCTAGCTATACAAATGTACTAAGGATAATTTCTATTTAATTAGTATCCCACCACAATTTTTGGTGCCATCTTTCTAAATAATAAAAAAAACAGCTTCTTAACCAAATATGTGTCTTCTTCTCGGAACCATACAATAGTAAAAAGCCTGTACGATTTGATAAAAATGTGTCATGAAGACATAATGTACATTAGTCGTGTCATCAATTATGTAATTATAGTTTTTATGCAAATTTGATCTTTTTATCATGTTTTCTTGACTCACTAAACATGAAAAGATATAAACCCAATATGGTGGCCTATTTTTTGCTATTGTAGACCTAGCCCAAGTGGGATTTTTTTGAGACTCATCGAATTAATATTCCAGGACGCCAGTTATATAATCTCACTAATATTCAGATTTATATTCCGTTTTTCCACATTAATACGCTTCTGTACCTAACTAATAATCAACATAAAAAGGGCTCCACACTCACTAATATAACTATAATTTTTAGACGTTAAAGTTAAATACTGAAAGGACAATATTTTATTCAATAGAATAAGTAAAACGTATTTTTTTTAAACCTGTAATATGAAACAATTTTCAACTCTTATTGGTGAACGTGCGAGCTTAGGTGGCATCTTTGATCTTGTTTGTAAGTTCACAGTTCAAATATTAGTAGAATTTAGTGAATGTCTTTCTCTCCGCAAATTTGGTTACATTTTCTTAAATCAATCTTACTCATCCTTGTCCTATTAGTTTAAACATGCAGAAAGAACAGTTGGAAATACAATTGTCCCCTTCCCCCAACTAAAATATATGTTATATTTATATTAAAAATAATCATTCTTAATTGCAGGGCAGTGGTCATAATCATAATAACTTTTGTATGTGTTGGTGTTTATTACTAAGCCTTCTACTTTCATTGTATTATTTTCCATCTAGCCATATAAAAACGTTGTGTGATAACTGGTTTTCAAACTAAATCCCCTAGGGTAGAATAACCTTTTCCTGGAGATACTGCTTATAACAACCTTTGTCTAATTACATTTCTTGATTACTAATTAAGATACGTGAATATTTGTTAAATATCTTGTAATAAATGTATGTAGTTTTTAAAAGGTTTTACTTTTTAATACTTGATAGGTGTGTACATTATACGTATTTAAAATTACATACTATCAAACATTTGATTAATTAATCAATACTACTTATCTGAAATATTAAAATAGAATTTTTAATCTAATGAATGTTTTACAAATATTTCTGGTAATATCCATTTTTTCCTAGTATTTTAAAAATTCATAAAGCAGACAATTTTTTATCAGACAAATGTGTTATGTACGAGAATTGTTTGTATAGTATGGTGCTGCTACGGTGTGGAAAAAATAAGAACTCATATAGGGTGTAGAGAGCGGGAAGTAGACTTTTAGCTCGTGGACTCTGCGATATCTGTAGAGCTAGATAATTACAATTTGTAGATGTTACTCACATTGGTGACTCATGGTACAAGCAGTCACACTCACAAAAGACTAGAACGTCATTGATGGGATATTGGAGCTCGAATCCCAGTCGGTTATAGTAAGTTTTTTCTAAAAAAAATTCCATTCTCTTTCAACGTGAATGTGGGTACACTTTATTTAAATACCACCGTTCTCATACTTACCACATTAGAATAATTAGCACATATGCGTACATCCCGGATGGCTATTAATAGGCAACACTAAAAAAAACCAGTACGTCACTCAATAACCAAATTTTCTGATCATGGTGCAACACTTGCGTTTGCCACAATTTCATGTCTTGCTTCCTCCTCAACCTCTCCCCTCTACCGGTATATTTACCACTCATCCTTAAGCGGGACGGGGGGAGAAGAGAAAATCTAGGTATGAAAGAATAATATTATTGCTGGAGAGTTATTAGTATAGTCAGTGTCAGAAAGAAAGTTGCTTTTCTGACAGTTTTAAAATGTATTCAATCAATGTGCTTGTATTTATGCATCAAGACTAGCTTTGGTAAACGAATGGTCTAAGGGAGGAGCTCCCAAACACTGGGTTGCGACCCAAATGAGGGCCGCAAAGATTTTACCGAGGGTCGTGGGAAGGTCTAGATATTTTTTTCAAACATCACAAAATATTATAATTAAAAAAATTAATCAAATAGACATTTTGAAGAATTACTTCAATATTGACAATAGAAACTGTGTTGAAACAACGTTTTGAAACCTTCCTGTACTCGGCATTTTAGACAATGTAGTCTATACCTTTGTGAAAAAGTATTTTCTGGTCTTGTAAGGATCAAGATATACAGAATGATTTTCTTTATACTGTGTGCGTTATTCTATGACTCGAACTCAAAGAGTTCACCTACAAATTGAAGCAGTATTATATTTATCATCGAGAAATTATGTTTTTAGTATCTTACCAAATTTTTTACATGTCGTGTAATATTCTATTTGTAAGATTAAAAATTTATTAAAATTGATTTAATTTAATTGATAGCATTCGATACAAAATTCAAACTCGAAAAAGCCCTCCACAAGAATGAATTAGCCACTGAAACAATATATTTGGTCACTTACCAAACATTGTAACTAAGTTACACATTTTAAATAAAAATAGTAGTTTACAATTTGTTTGATTATATACTTGATATAATATTTCTGTGTTTATTATTAAAATTATTTCAACTAATTGAATTTAATGAACACTAATATTAAAATAATAGAGGATTGAAAATATTATGTAATGACACCTGGTGTCACTAGGTTGAGAAAATATTATGTTTAGAGCCGCGATAAAAAAAAATATTGGGGAAAACGCTTATCTAAAGCATCACTCTCACAATAGACTGGGCAGTCAATGATGGGTAGATTAGGGTTTGAATCCTAGCTGGATGTTTTGAGGGAATTTTATTTCTAAATGTTATTTGACTCTCCCCCGCGCTAATGACTGTACACTTCCTATAAATTCAACATTCCTAATACTTAAGACATTAGTGTAGAGCCTGAGTGGGTAGTAAGACGCGATGATATGATATATAATAGCTGAACTTTCTATAGATAATATCAAGACCTAATAATAATAATAATAATAATAGTTTAAACAAATATTATTAATATTGAATGAAAAAAATATATTTTATTAAAGTTCATTTTTATCAGACTCTTAATCAATTCATGCCAAGCGGCCAATCTACTCCTCACATGAACCCTTCTCCCTTGCATAACCTTTTACCTTTCCTAATTTTTCTCTCCTTGTTAGTCTCTTTCATTTTCTATTTCTACCCGAATTGGTGGTCATGGGGACTAAACGTCAGTCTCGTCTCATCTACTATTACTGTGGCGAGGGAGGTTTGTTATTAAAATACCGGCCAGGTTTACTTATTAAATGGTTTCACACACTATTTACTACAATATTTGTAGAATTATTCTATAAACTCTACATTTAGCTATCTTAACTCATTAGTGGAAACATTCGGACAGACTAGACGGGTAATGAACCAGTGTGTAAAAGAAACCTTGACTAGGCCGAATATTCTAATATATTTAATCTTATACACATATGTAAAGTTATTAATATATATATATATCCAAATAAAATATTATATATAATAATGTATACATATATATATATAGGCTATACAAGGTGTCACTAAAGTCAGGTTCTGATTAAATTTTATTTGATAAGAAAAGGGAAAACTGATTTAAGTCGTCCTGAATGTATATTGACTTTAGAATGGAAGGTATGATGAGGTGGTATAAAAATAAAACTTCACTTGCAACTAGCATGGAGGACAGCTTTGACAACAGTGAAAATCTCTCTTGGAGGGGGGNGGGGGGGAATCAAACGAATAAACCTGGAGGTATCAAAAGCAATAATGCTGTAATGATAATCCAACACCTCAGACGCCTCAGCCATCCCTGCAGCCGATATAGATATTATAATATAAAAACACAATGAAATGTAAACCGATTTTGATCAAGCCGGACGGAAGTCCGTCAAAGACAAGGACTTCCACTAGTATTTTTACGATTAAGCAAATGGCTGTAACCTTTAAACGCCCAAACATTCTGTATTTTGTACAACTCTTCCACTTTAAGCACTACTTTAAACAATAATATAATATTAATAACTCAACAAATCTTAAAATTATTTATATCAGGGATATTTTCTAAATCCTTGCAGGCCTATTTTTTATGAAAATACACTAAGGTACCTGACCTTGTTTTACTGTTTGTTAAGTAAAAGAATAAAATGATACAACAAAGACTTCATTTTATATTAATTTTAATGTAGGTTAATCACAATTAATTATTTATAATTTAGAAAAAAAGTATGTAATAGAGGAGTATATATTTTAACTTGTGTATATATATATATATATATATATATTTTATAACAAGCCATAAATATTTAAAATAAATTTTATTTTATTCCTTATTGTAAGTTATAAAACTGATATTTACATGAAATCAATCCCAATATATTCGATGAAAAAAAATTAAAGAAAATATTTAATAATATAGATGTATAGGCTGGATATATTTTAAATCACGTGGTATTTAACTTGATATTCTAAAAAAAATGGACTGACAAATATTTAGAAAACATACCTAACAAAAATAATTTTAAGATTTGTTGTTTTACATATTTACATGTAGAATATGATCATATACATGTAATTATTATATATACAGGGTGACCTGGCGGTCTAGGGGTAAGGTGTCAGACTTTTGTGCTGGCGGCCGGGGTTCAATCCTCGGTCCTGGCAAAGATTTATCTGATTACAAAACCCTTCTTTCACCTCTGACAAGACATTTAGTGAATGTGGGGAATGCCAGGCCTCCCCCATGGTTCGGATTCCACGTTAAACTGTAGGTCTTCCATTTCATCTCACAATCACCCTACTATTACACATTATCATAAGAGCGTATAACCCGAACGGGTAGTAAGACGCGGTGCTAATAATATTATATATACCTTTTTGTATTAAAGATGTATTGTATATACAAGTTTCAAATACCTAGCAAGACGAAAATTTTTCAATAAAATTTAAATTAAATGTAAACATATTTTAAGTATTTTATTTTCGAAGACATTATCTAACTATATCAAGTGCGTAATTGTTTTTTTTTATGTTTTGGTGGGTTGGTTATTAGATTATTAATTGAAATATGATTAACTTTATGCATTTGAAGACTTTTAAAAATCACTTATTTTGTATTTGTAGAATATTTCACCATCATTTACTCAGCAACATAGTGCCCGCCGTTGATAGTTTTTTTTTAAATTACATGTTTTTTTTTTGACAGGGATTCTTATGAAGTAGGCTACACATTTTTATTTAGTGTTGTTTGGGGCGGTATGTATTGTGAGCGTACTTGTCGTACCCATTTAAATTTATTATATTTCTAGTGAAATATTTTTTACACGCCAAACTACTTAATATCAAAAATGTATAGGTAGATAGAAAAATATTTTGACTCGAATAAAACTCAAGGTGTAAAATTTCAGAAAACATGTTATACTTCAAATGCCTTCAAATTCTTAGACACCAATATAGGTTTGTATGGTCGAGTACTGATGAATAGTTGTTTGACAAGTTAGTTACTGTACGGTGGTGATAACATACATATTTGATAGGTTTTGTAAGGCATTCAATTTGATACATTACCATAAAAAAAGGTTTCAATGCATATATAATTCAAGTTACTCTCTGGGGAAAAATTGTGCAAAAAAATACGACTAACCGTGTGTTAATTTCCTGACAAAAATGTCAATTTGCGGCAAGGTGGCCATGTCTGAAGGAAACCAATGTTTTATTAGTACAGTCGATAAACTATAATACTGGATCTCAAAATAATGGTCTTATTTCTTTAAATAATATAAAATTATCGTTTATTTATTTAACTTATATTTTATTGGTGTTTTGTGAATCATTTTACAAATTGGAATTACTCTCATCTATGAAAGTGGTCTAAATTGTATCCAAATTTCTAATAAACCAATTTACAGCGAGAGTGACGCCATATAACATATGATAACGGATGTGGGTATATATTTAATGAAAATATTAATGCAATCTATTCACTAACCTCTATCAAACAAAAGAATTGCGCTTCTTAAAATGAATAAAAATTAGTTTTCATAAATAAATTCTTTTCATATACTGTAATATTGTATATAAATATTAATTTTGTACTTTGATATTTTTCTAATGCCATACATTTTTGTCTTAATTCTCTTTTACAAATTATTATTATCGTTTTTATAATCAATCTAACAAAATTATTTGTTTGTAACAATTACCAATATGTCATTAATCAATTTCAACAGAGTTCTAACCCACTTCGGTGCCCGCATGGTCTTAGGTGCTACTCTCACAGAAGAGTGATCTGATGATGACGGGGGGATGAAGTTTCGAATCTTGGTCGGGTATAGTGAGGGTGGTTTTGACCAAATGGTTTTCCACTGTCCATCTTCACAAATATGTGTACACTCCCTCTAAATAAAACCTTCCTAATCCCTGAGAAATCAGCAAAATTTAGTGTATATACATACATATATACCTAAACGGGTATAAGACACGGTGCTTAAAAGAATATATTCCGTTAAGAGACGAAATGAACATTGAACACAATAAGATTGGTGATTTGTAGCCTGTAGTGTTTTCTACATACAGAGACATTAGTACAGTTACACCAAGAAAATTTATTTTACAATGTTTTTTTTAACACTAAGGTGAATTTCAAACTCTTTTAGAAAACATACATTTGTTGAAAGATATGTTTGAGCATCTGAGATTATTTTATAAAGGCACATAAAAAAGGATGCGCTGAGGGAGAATATAACACAACGAAAAGAGCTACGTTGATTGGTGATGTTAGATCTGTGCAATAAATGACACTCCACCAACACACCACTCAACCTCATTCTAACCACACATACCATTAGATACTTACTTTAAAAAAGTAAGTACGGAATATGTTTTAAACTATACTTTCATTTATCCTCCTCAGCTTACTTATTGCCTGTGTTAGCATTAATGTAAACACATTATTTAACTAGGTAAAGGGTGACCTGGCGGTCTAGGGGTAAGGTGTCAAGACTTCTATGCTGGCGGCCGGGGTTAAATTCCCAGTCCCGGCACAGATTTGTCTGATTACCAAACCCTTCCTTCACCTCTGACAAGACATCTTGTGAATGTGGGGAATGCCAGGCCTCCACCGTGGTTTGGATTCCACGTTAAACTGTAGGTCCTTCATTTCATCTCACAATCACCCTATCATTACACATTAGCGTAAGTGCGTAAAACCAGAACGGGTAGTAAGACGCGGTGCTAATAATAATAATAATAATAATAATAATAATAATAATAATATTATTAACTAGGTAAATATGAAGTTTAATACGGTATTGAAACATGAGTGCCTCCTCCCATCTAGATAACGGCTCACCTTTATTGGTTACTTATTTACCTCCTCTTATAAACCCTCTGCCGATTATACATAATTTATAATAGGTGCCACCCACCCCAACCCAGCACCTTAACCTAATTGGTAATCAACAAACTACCACTGCGGAAATTTATCTGAAAAAAATCTCTGAAGACTCTTATGTTGAAAAATATATTGAAATTTGATTATCAATTAAAAATTGCGAGGCATTTATTTAAAGAACCAATGAAACACTGCACTCAACTCTTTGATGCCTAATTTACAAATTACAGGCAATCAAACAATTACAACATATCAAAGGGTTTCTGACTTCTCTACACCAAATGCAAAGTTATGTGACATTTTGCCTCCAAACAAACAGTCGCAAGTCATTTGGGCGTGTGTCCAGTCTTAGATCGTGCAAACATCGGTGTTGGTCTCATCGTTGTTAGTTAAAGCACTACTACAGTAGCCCCATAGCTTCTTTGGTGCTGACTGACAGCTCACAGCTGACAGATGACGGCTTTGGAAAGTTAACAGACCAAATTATTTATCCCTTCGCCGAACTATATGATCTGCAAAAACATGTGTTTAGCAGCTGTCACTTCAGATGGTCAAAATATAGGTATATACTTAAATGTTGACTGTCAGAAGTCAGCTGTGAGCTGTTATTCACCACCAAATAAGCCATGGGGCTACTGTATATCACAAACAGTGCGAATAAATCATTAAGGTTGTTTCACACTATAGGGAATGCCACGCTCACGCGCACTCAAAATGACCACCGCGATCCTTGTCGAAAATATTTTGATCGTAGCCCGAATGGAGCGCTAGTGTAATCATGATATGCACAGTATAGTCCCAAGCTCCAGCTAATTTTCCGCCCGTCGAACAAACATGGACCCCATGAACGGAAAATTTGGTCGAACTTGTGCGTACCAAACCTTAACTATACAACTTGAGCAAACAAATTTTATAGTGATGATGCTAACAAAGAATTGTATGGAAGGAAATAGGACAGACTTCAAACAAAACGGGTAAATTTCAACGTTTATTTTATTATCTTAAAAAAATACAATAATTTTAAACCTTCAAATTTAAATCATATTGTTTTGGCAGGGAACTGAGCTTGCTTCTGATAAGAAGAATCTTGAAAATATTTCTCGTCGCAGCGTGAATACCTCGGTGCGTCCCATGAGTGTGAGCATGACGAGAGTGTGAGAATGAGTGTCCCCATAGTGTGAAACGTGTGTTAGCGTCCCGAGTCCTGCACAGACTAACGACCACGATGTAGTTATACCGTGTGACAATTCAATAGTATAAAGGGGCGGCCCCACTCGAACATCACTAGCGGTGCTCTCCAAAATCTTGCTGTTACATGGGTGACGGTTTTGTTATTTTGTTCAGTTTGTAGTCGTCGTCGGTCCTTGATTAGATCTGTGTATCTTGTGTATTTATTTAGTTAATTGGTTCTTGTTTTTTATGCGCACTATCGGGTTCTTTTGTTTTTACACAAACAAACATTGGACATGTATTTAAGTTTATATCCAAATAATTCATAGCGTAAAGCAAATATAAACTTAATTACTTAATTAGAGGTAAATGTTCCTGGTTACAGGACAAACAAAGATGGATTGTTTGTAAAACATTGGCAGGCACAACCAAAAGTACCTGAATTCGATTTCATTATAGATGTGTTTTTTTAAGTTTTAACCAATAATTGAAATATCAATCTTTTTTCTGAATTCTGATTTTAGATAAAGATATTTTATATAAAAAGAAAATTTGTTTTAATTTCTTTTACCACGTGTCACCACACGCGTGTATGTGTGTGTAAGTATATATGTGTATAGGTATGTATATAAATAGGCATATATGCATAAGTTTGTATAAATTTATGTATATATGTATATGTATGTGTGTGTGAATGTATTTGTGTGTATATATAATGTATTGAACGCATATTTACGCGCACTTATACGTGCGTATATGTGGACGCAGATATGTATGCGTCTGCTCACTTGGGTAATTTTTTTACCATATATCCAACTATATTTTTATTCTTCCCCAGTACATGATTGATAAAAGAATCTCATACTCATCCAAAATGATATTACTCTATTTAAAGATTAAAAATAATTATTTGTTTTAAATAAAACATTAAAGGTATTTTTATTTAATCTAAAACCCACAATAGTAGGCACACAGACTAAACTATAGTCTCGTATATGATATGATTTACCAGTGAATGGGATGTTGGCGTTTTAATCTCAATTGGGTGTAATGAGGTGGTTTTTTTTATAGATATTTGTCAAATATACCTCAAATAAAATAGAGATATTTTTCCACTTTGAACATAATAAAAGACTTTACTAACTATCTATCTGTTACATATAGGTCTACCGTGGGCCAGGCTATATTTGAAGATTTAACACTGAATAAAATATATAAATCCAGTTGGTAAATATTGGGGTACGTCGACTGATACAGGCACGACCACATATTCACAATCGTCACCTGTTTACCCAGTCTACAAAACACAATGGACGTAACAAATGTGCTTACACACAAGCTCCCAATGCACTGGCTAGAAACACAAACACACAGTACGTGTGTGAACCACAGATAATGAAATACACGCCGTCAATGTTGCGCCGCAGAATAAAAACAAATCCACTCCTTCATTTTTGACAGCATCGAATAATTCCGTTGTAGCTACGGTAAAAACGGGGTAGTAAGCTGTAACATACCTGTTTGAAGTCAGTACTGACAAAATATTACCATAGCTGTTCAGGTTATACGCATACACGATAATCACTCTAATCAGATATAAATGAGGGAGGAAGTAATATATAAAGTGAACTTACCAGCATTTTGGTTGATGGAGAGTGGGGAAACCATTAAGGGGAAAAAAATGGGGTGTGGCTGTGTCATGGACACGGCCTTGTGTTGTACGTGAATACGTTTATGTAACAGGCTATATATTTTTTTTAATAAAATATTTTCATTTTTGTATTTAGGATAAAAGCAAGGAAACAAATAATTATTGTGTTACAATATAACTTTATTAGTTATAGGTCTGTGATATGAAAAGTACGACACAAATGGCATACAAGATACATCGAGATTTCTGGTATTCTAACACCTTATTATATTCACTGTCACTACTTTAAACTAATGTTTTATATACAATCGAAAGATTTTGACGACAGCTGACGATTAAAACTCAAACGAACATCGTAGCTTCTCCGAGTCAAAAGTTATACTAATTGCAAATCTCGATACGCAGCAAAATAACCTCAAAATGGCGGCGCTTCCTCCTCCACCGCTCGCGATGCGTCACTGTTCTCGTGTATCACAATGCATTCTTTGATCCTTTAAATATCCAGTGTTATAATTTAATTTTGGATGTAGAGGATAGATTTGAAACTACAACGCCAAACTCTATCCCCCGATTTTTTTATCATTAGGTTTTTTGGATTGCCCTCGTATGGTAGCAAATTTAAAAATGTATTCACGTCAAAACCACCCTTACTAAACCCGATTGGGATTCGAAGCCCCGATCTCTACATCATCAGTAGGCTGGTATAACACTAGAACAATGCTTTACGACTTGAACCATTTGACCACTCAAGTGGGTACTATAGGGTTAAATTAATATTATTTCAAATACCATCTTAATATCAAAACTTGCTTTGAAACCTTTTTTAAGACCCGCAATTTTGCTTAATTTCAATAAATGCCCTTTGTTTCCCGATAACATTTGGATGCACCAAAAAATATATTATTTGAAATGTTGATAGAGCTAGTATTATGATAGCATGTCTTAAAGAATTGATATTATAGGTAAATATTAGAATATTTACTAATTAGTAATTATCTAGTATCATTTATTATTAATGGTGTAAAAAAAATCATCACACCTTATCCAAGTTTTTATAATCATATGTTAGCCTCCAATCAGTTGGGTACACACAGGTCCAGGAGGTGTCTACGCCCTCCCGGACACCAAATATCTACTCCCATAAAATGAAATGAATTCTAAACATATGTGACTGCTGGTGGTGTATATTTTTTCCACTGAGCTTCAGGAATTATCATCGGAATAGGCCTATTTCCTTCACGATAACTCAAGGAAAAGATATTCTTGGCTCTTGATAGAAATGCCTATTTAGAATATAGAAACATATCTCAATAAGTTACGTACAACTTATTACAAACTATTTATTTAAAACCATTTCCTTAAACAGCTACGAATGATTGGCTAATTAAAGCTCAGAGATATTCGCTTACCTCTCCGAAGGTTTTAATTTGTTTTGAGTAAGGTATTAGTATAATACATTAGTTGACTTTCATAAAGATAGAGGAATTAAAATACCTTATTTAGAATAGGAGAATAAATAAGGTCTCGTAGTGTAACCACACACCTCACTCTTGACAAAATTAAGAAATATTTCACTCATAATTTACTTATTCTACGGTATTAGGAAGTCGAAAGTTCATAACCACACCAAAACAAGTACGCCAAGTATCCCTGTCTTGACCTAGTTATATCCAGCCTAACTCGTTATACCCCATCTTTATTTTGAGCTAGTTCTAACCAGTCAACCTCATTACACCCTTTATTTATCTTGAGATAGTTCTATCTAGTCCACATCAACACACCTTATACCTATCTTGAGATAATTAAGTCCACCTCTTTACACCCTCTTTTTATTTTGAGCTAGTTCAATATAGTCCTCCTCATTATGCGCTCTCCCTATCTTGAGCTAGTTCAATCCAGTCCACCTCATTACAGCCTATTCCTTTCTTGAGCTAGTTCTATCCAGTCTACCTCATTACACCCTAGCTCTTTCAGGTCCATTCTATTGATATACTCTCATATGCGTTTAGGTTTTGTCAATGGTCTCTTTCCACTGGGTTTGTCAGTAAATACTCTGAACAAGGTTATGGATACCTCTATTCGTGCTGCATGTCCTGCCCACCCTAATCTACAAGACTTTACTATCCTAACAATGACCTTTGGTAGGTACAAGGTGTGTATTTATTTTTAAGGTATTTAACGAGAACTTAAATGATATACATATCATTATTATGTAAGTTCATCACTTCCCAGTGTCCTTAACCCTTTTGGACCAAATATCTTTCTGAGCACCTTGTTTTCGAACACACTAAATTTGTTTTCGTCATATAAAGTAAGAGACCACGTTTCACACCCATAGAGAGAACAGCCGGTAAGATTATAGTTTTTTCATATTCGATCTTACATTCCCTGAAACCAGGAGCGGTCAACACCCTACTGAACGAGTAATAATATGCATTTCCCAACTGTATTATCTTCCTAATTTCCACTTTAATATCATTATTTAATTTAAAACTGTTCTAAAATATTTAAACTCACTAATCATGTCGGATGATATGTGGCTCGCTGTAATCTATAGACCATCGTCCACAAACTGTGTAGTTATATACTTAGTCTTTTCAGTGTTCACTTCCAAACCTATTTCCTTACTAGCCTCTAGTAAAATGTCTGCATTTCTTCCAACATTTTCCTCACTACCGTCCAACAAAGCTAAATCATCTGTGGATCTTAATAGCTGTATTGTACCATTTAATGAAAATCCTTTACTACTCTCTTGCATTCCCTAATAGCATACTCTAAGGATATATTAAAAAGTAATGTGTAAAGTGCAGCTTCTTTTTTTAAACACGTTATTTACAGACTTAAAATAAAAATAGCACACGTCTTTACGAAACAAAATAGTTTTTGCTTCTTTTTTTTTCATTCAAAGCTATAAATAATTTTTCTGGTTACATTAAAACTTTTTCTATACAGTTTTTTTTTACAATTATTTACATTTCTGCATTCCATACCTTTTATTTATGTATCGATTCGAAACGGACGATGACATTTTTTCTCTCTTCCTATACGGCGACTGGAATGTTACAAAACCCTAATTTCCCAGTTTCATTTCCCCAATACCCCTTCCCCTTAAGTTCTTTTACCCAACCTTTTGAAAACCCCTCCTCCATTATTCACCTACTATATCCCTATTTCAAAGCCTTACAATAAAATACGACGTAGAAACCTTGGTATAAAATGGCCCTCTATATATCATTTATACAGGCCTACCTTCTATGTTTCGACTTAAAACTAATAAAAATGGATTGCATGTAAAAGAAGGGTTTTCTCAGAAAAGAAAAATCCATTTATTTTCCAAAATAAAATAAAGTGTCAAAAAGTTAAACGTAGTCCCATGAAATATAGCAGTTGATCATTATATAGGTCATTAAATTTTCATCCGGCTGATTTTTATATTTTTTAAAGAATTTACCAAGGCAAACTCTCAAAATATAGTATCAAAGAACTTCGGATCTATAAATTCTGTTTAATACCTTTATTTTCTTACGAATGGATACTAGGATCTCCAATTATAAAATAAACGTATTATTTTTCGGTCAACATTTATGACATATTACCATATTATTGGCGTTGTTTTTGATAATATCTATCAAATTTGTAGCAGCGGATCAAATGAATCGACATATGAATATGTGAAAATTGATCTTGATAAATTTTATAGCTGTCAGATATATATATATATATATATATTCATAATCAAATGTTATAAAATTATTTCAAACGTAATGATAAACTTTTTAAATGATTTATCAAATATGACATGTTTTATCACCGTGTCTATAAAATCAAATTCTATGTTCCTACTTTTGCAATATTCTATCTATTTATTAAAATTTTTGATAGAAAATACTGCAAAACCAGTTGCCTTTTATTGCGTCCCCCTTCTCCCCACCTTAAATAGTGAGTGGTCAGCTCAAATGTGTATTTCCTACATCATTTCATTTACGTCACTATTTACTAAAAATTTGGTACTATGCTAATTAAAATCCAAATTTAAATTTCAACAAAGAGTTACTATTATATAATTTCCTATTTTAAAAATAAAGGTCTATAATATACATTATAATTTTAGCTAGACTAATTTGACATTTCTTTTTAATTCTTTGGAAACTAAAAACTGTAGGTATGGCATATTATAAATAAAAATGACGTATCTTCAAAAACTAATACTCAAACCTGACAAGCTGATCATGCAGTTGCTTGAATTAACGCAGCAAAGTGTGTGAACTATTAGAACTGGGAAGTGGAAATGAGTTGACAAAAATATGGCGTCTTTTAGCAATTTGTATCGCAATGTGATAGCTCAATATATTCGACAAACTAAGGTATTCAGGAATCTGGGATTTAAGGAATTTACTTTATGGTCACTACCTCCTAACTACCCAGTGGGAGAGTTGGTGGGAAGACCTGTGGGTAATGGAAGATGCTACAGTATAAAAAGTTGGAAATTGGTTTTTGATGTTGTTTAATATTAAAAGTTTAGCTTGTACGTATGTGTGTAACTAAGTATATAATCTGTGATGGTAACTATCGATACAAAATAGAGCGTTAATAGTTCGGAGTAATTGGGGATCAATTCAGTCCAGGTTATCGATTATATAAAATGCATTACCCATAGCAAAAAACAAAACAAAAAAAAACACCAAAAATGGTATACTTAAGAAAACTCAGTGTTAAGGTAACCTGTAATATTTTTCACTGTATTTAAACAATGACATTACACATTGTGTTGTTGTCGCTGAATATCACAAATTCTGAAGGAATATAAAAAGGCAAGTAAGTTTACGCCTGTACAAACTACACAAGTTAGAAAAAATGACTTCCCATGATATATACATATATATATATGGTTATTTAATTATATATGTTAACATAATGTGTAACATACCACACCTTGGGAACATTGCCTGGTGAAAATGTCTCCGTGGAAACAGTTGCACGCGCTGTCATCCAGTCATCTCCGTTCTCTACTAGACCATCGGGTGTACTGAGCGGATTTGATCATGGCTCGAGATGGCATGTAAGTCAAATTCCAGGTGACTACGTGCTCTACTAAACGTCCGACTCCCCTTCCCCCTAGACCTTTGTTCGTCAGTTCAACTTGTATAAAACGCCTGGGTCCTCTGGGAACAAACACAGTTCCTATCTTGTGGTCGATGACTGACGTCTCTCGTCTCCGTGCAAGCAGAACAGCAACCAAGAGAAGATATTGGGTTCACGATGATGGTGCCGTCAGACTCAGCAGACAGACGGAAAAACTTGGCGGGAACTATAAAAAGGTATTTACAATAGAAGGAGCGGGAGGCTCTACGTTCAGAGTTATGTAATTCAGTTAGGATTATTCTTACAAGTTAACAGTGTTTGTAACTCAATTTTGTCGACCATATTGTGTATAAATAGGTTAGGTTTTGATAGTCAAGGTCATGTTGACCACATAATGAGGTATAATTCATAATTCTTGTTCTTTCTACTTGGTCCTTAAGACCAGTAGTTTCAGTATAGTGTATTTCACTCCATGGACTGTATGACCATGTTCCGTTCAGAAGTGCTTTCTGACAGGAAAGGAGGAATTCAGGTGGTTCAAACCCCGTTATTGAGACTTAAGTTAGGTAATTAATAGTTGTTCTTGTGAACCGGAGTGCATTTTTGTTTGCTTTTTTTGGGGGTGCGCAACTTGTGGGATTGTCGCTGCCCTTTTGGCTCGGCTCGCACCCAGTTTGATGTTCATATTTAACTACCTCCTGGAGCTGCATGGATACTTGCTGATTGTTGATAAACTTTATCTTATATGTAGTTTGTGCCTATGTTTAAATGTGGTTAAACTCATGATATCTGGCAATACTAATTAGTAACAGGCCAGCCTATACTGTATAGAAGCCTAAAATCCTAAATGACCACTTTCTATAAGATATTATGCCAGTGTTTCTATGAAATTCACTATTGCAACTATATTGTATTTGTATCTCAATTGGGGAATAAATTAAATTCGCCTTAGTTTTGTATTTCGCTCTAGAAAGTGTAATTATACCTCTTTTAAAGAGTGGGGTGATAGTTAATAAAACCAGCTAGGTTTTGTAGTCTGGATGAGGGACTAAACCCATGGCACTTCACGCCAAGCTCCCTCTGTGAGTGTATATGTTACCAAACTTACGTTTGTACTTGGTAATTTGTCCCATTTGGCCGGTCGATATAGGAAATGATGGATTGTGCTTTTTTTTTTCAATACTTTTTAATTGTTTGTTTTGTTTGCTTCAATAATTTTTTTATGTCAACATGCATTTTAATCTGATGTCTTCTAGTATTATCCTATCATGTGTAATTTCCCGGTAAATGTAGTCATAGTATTTAGTGCTAACTAAAGCGCTGCTACAAGCTGCACCAACTCTTTAAAGCGCTACAAACAAAGAAAATAAGTCTTCCAATTTTTTTAACAAGGGTTGAGGTGCGTTTTTTTGGCAGATATTTCTCTTATATTGATACCACTGTGGTCGTTTTTAATTTAAAAAAATATTTGCTATTCGGATTATCGTCTATCCAGATTTTGGACGTCCGAATTATCTACGCTCTAACATAGTGTGGAAGTTGAATTAGAAAGATTGTCATGTCAGAAACGAGCGCTATTGTCGGTGCTATATCTTGTCAAATAGTTATTGAATTTTTATATATATNTATATATATGAAGGCTTATATGTATGCATATATTACTATTATGGGTACTGACTGAATTTATTTACCAAAGTTGAGAATAAGCATAATTAATTTTTAGTACTTCAAAAATTATTGTTTATGTATTCATACCATGTCTTATTACCTCTTCAGGCTATACGAATTTACCTCTATGGGATAAGAATGAGGAAGAAAGCATTTTAGAGTTAATCGACCTGCGTGGAAGGGTAAGGAGAGTGGGAAAGCATTTAGAAAAAAAAAACACCCTCAGAAGACACAACCGGGAATCAAACATTGATCTCTCGATCATCAGCAGTTCAGTGTAACACAAGAGTGAAAACTTTAACCTTTTGGGCCACTGAAAAGGGTCATTTCAATAAATCCAAATTAAAATTAAATAGCAGAACGAGATTATTGGTTATCGTTACATAAATGTGGTCAAGGAGAGTTTTATGGTAATTTTAAAAGCTCAAATAACAATGTAGCCATCCAATAATTATGAATAATGGCTCCAAGAATATTTTAATACATACATTTTTTCTTTAGTATAGATTTTTATGGAATTTATTGTGGTTATCATATCCCCAAGATTTACTTCAACAGTGAATAACTATTTTAACGGTATTTTTTATTTACTTTTTTTTTACCTAAGGGCGTTTGTACTATCTTGAACATAATATTTTCTCAGATAGGTAAATTATATCTTAAATTAAATATGTTTTTCTTAATTCTTGGTGCATGAATATTAATACTAATTTTATAGTAGGACTATGGTAAGAATGACACTATCTAACGTTTAAAAAATGTCTTAAAGTTAATTTTATGTACTCAGTCCTAGTCACGTGATAATATGTTTTTTGATATATATAATATCATATAGTAAGTATCTTACTAATAATATAATACGATATCATAAATGTTTAACTTATAAAAATGCATTTCTTAAAAAGTTTATCATAACGGATACATACTATACCAAACATTGAATTAATTATCTAGCTACCCGCCTCGGTGACTAACGCGCTTGTCTTGTTGAGCTCGACTGTTGAGGACGGGGAGACCTAAGTTCGAATCTCGGTTGGGTGAACTGAGGGTGGTTTTTCTTAAATGGTTTTCCACTCTCCCTACACGTAAATGCGGGTTCACTTCCTCTAAATTCAACCTTCCCAATTCCTAATCCATTAGAGTAATTAGTACTTAAAGCGTATAACCCGAACGGGTAGTAAGACGTGGTGCTAAATATTAAAAAATATCTAGCTATAGTAAGAATATTATTTCAGGTAATTAAAGGCACTGGATCAGTAGTTTCAGGTCGGAAAGATATAACACACTTGTGGAGAAATAATCTCAAAATAAGCCCAATTGTAAGCAGCTATGGCGTTAGAAAGAGATTTTATTTCGATAACAGGGAGGTCTAAGTCCGGACCCCAGCAAAGGGCTCTGGGGGAAAGGGATCACCACTTTGATTTTTTCATTCTCTTCCAAAAATAATGTGGACCAAATTCCTTCCTAATCATCTTTTTAATACTACACTCCCTCGGTTACAACATTAAATAACTTGTTTTTTTAAATATTGTTTTCCTCGGCACCACATTTGAATTAAAATTCAAGTTTTACGTTAACATGTTGTTAAATGTAATAACAAATAGGAAAAACGGACGTTAGGGTTATTTATCAAATATTCGAGTCATAATCCAGGGGAAAAAATTGTCATGGTCAATTTTGATTATTCTAAACGCGGGATTTGAACTAAAACCCAGCAAGATTATTATTTTTATAATTTAATAAGGAGTGCGATATCAATAATATTTAGGGAAATATAATTAAATATAAATTGAGTAACAAATTATATATAATTGCAAATAATAAAGTAATTAGTGCAAAATATGTAAAACAATTTATTAAAATGTGTTATAACTTATAACAATTTTTTTGTTGTTGTGAAATGTTGGTAAGACAAGAATAAATAATATAAAAGCATTAATACCTTTACAACAAATATATAATTACGAGATACTCGCCCCCTATTTCATGCACATGTCCAGATAATGTTGCTGGTGATTAGTATACATTAATGTACCACCCAGGGAACGCCCGGATAGACTAATTGTGAATTATTTCTATGGAGACTCTTTCCGTGCCTGTGATGAGACGAGGTGACGGTGATAATATATGATAGTGTGCAACCAGTAGAAATAGCTAGCCTAACATAAGGTGGGATGCTAATGAGCATTAGTTTAGGGCAGTATTTTTTGGAAGTTTATATAGCATAAACATTTTTTTGGCTAAAACAAATCAAATATTTCTTCTATAGAAACATATAATTTGGTTATCTGCATATTCTAATCTCAACAGCTGTTGAATATCTGTCAAGGGTGTCTTGGAATTTAAGGACAACTTTTTCTCTTTTTTAAAAAGTTTGTCACCAAATGCCACTATGCTCATGACATATATTCAACATTTGTTGAGATTAGCATGTACAGAAAACTAAACTTTATGTTTCTATAGAAGAAATATTTGATTTATTTTAGCCTTAAAAACTGCAAAATTAATGTACTAATCTCGCGCTCACTAGCACCCTAATTTTATTTATTTTAGCCATAAAAACTGCAAAATTAATGTACTAATCTCGCGTTCACTAGCACCATACCTTAAGATTAATTAGCCATACTATAGTGACTATTAAGATCGCTACCCTTTTAAAGAAAATACCCATGGCACCATCCGTAAATCGAACGTGGGACCCCTATGTTAGTAGCCAGGTGATCTGGCCACTATGCCAAGGGGCCGGTAAATGCATTGTAATTGGCATTGAACTTAAATTTCACTATGCCAACGGTTCTCAAAAGGTGTGCAAAGGTACACCAGTGTGATGCAAGATTCATTAGTAGTTCCTTGAAATTATCTACATTACGTTATTTTTTATTTAAAAAAAAGTATCAGAAGTAGATTTATTCAATTTTAAAAAAAGCCAATAAAAATATGTGTTTAACACTCTAATATACGTATTTTCCAGAGAATTTAATGGCGCACACCAAAATAGTTGAGTAATTCATTTCTTACACTAAATTTCAATTCGTAATCGAATAGAAGGCACGAACTAATATTATATCAAACTGAGAAAAGTCTTTCTACGCATAATGATGTCCGATTCTCCTGCAATGTTACCAATTTGCACGTTCAGTATGCAGCGAAATCTCGCAACAAATAGGTGACCTGGCGGTCTAGGGGTAAGGTGTCAGATTTATGTGCTGGCGGCCGGGGTTCGATCCTCGGTCCCAGCACAGATTTATCTGATTGCCAAACCCTTCCTCCAACTCTGACAAGACGTGTATTAATCACAACTTGTGAATGTGGGGAATGCCAGGCCTCTACCCGTGGTTCGGATTCCACGTTAAACTGTAGGTCCTCCATTTCATCTCACAATCACCCTACCATTACACATTAGCGTAAAGTGCGTATAACCCGAACGGGTAGTAAGACGCGGTGCTAATAATAATAATCACAACAAATAATAATGCGCCGTGAACAAAATATATATCGATAACCCCTGCATTAGGAGAAACATTTTCCTATCTTAGCCTGACCCATTGGGGCCCTTTCCCACATGAAATTTCCACTCAGTTTTCCCATCCTTCTCCCACTCTAATACTATATTTATTCTTCTGGGACACTTAATTATCCTTGTCCATTAGATTAAACACAAACATTGCAATTAGGTTCACTGATCGTATATAAATATTACAACGCACCCGTTATGATTAATGATTATGAATCATTAACTATCAATATTGGCACAGTAAGAAAATTAAATAATTTATTAAAATTAATTATTAAGAATATACTTCAGAGAGGGAACATTATTTTAATAATAATTTGATTTGGGTTAAAATTAATTTGACATCGATCTTAAAAACTGGCAAGCGCATATTAGTACAAAAATTATAATTATTATTTATTAATGAAGCAAAGTTTTTTTATATCATATACACAAGAGACTAAATATTTACCTATTACACATTTTTCACGATATTTTCTTTACAACAGACTGATTGTTTTGTCTTTATTAACTGTATTTTAGTTTTAGGCAATACAGCTCTAAAAATTTCTGTGTGGTATTTTTTATTTATTTTTCCTTAATTTCTTTCATGATGAGCAAGATATGTCAACAAATATTGACTATGGAACGATATCACTGAAGAATAACCTGTTTTTCTCTCCATTCTCTAAAAGTTTCTGTTTTTAATTCTTGGTAGGCTACGGTTGAAAACACTGGTTTCCGTTAGTCGCAAGCTCAGTGCATTTTAAAAACATGGCACTCACAAAATTAGAAAAATATAATATTAAGCTACGGTAATTAAAATAAACATGATAACATTGGATCTTCCAATTTAAGGAGTAGAATTTTCAACTTTTAGAAAGCGGTTTCACATATAATGAATAAACCTCTCTAACTTCATCACTATCCTATAATCTATGGTTTGAATTCTACCTCAAATTTGATGAAAAATCTTTAACAAGGAAAATCATGATACCAGATCTAGACAGCGCTAAAATTTGTTATTACAATAATTGTAAATATTCTTTAAAAATTTCTAAATTAATTCAAAGCTACATTAACTACTGATTTATTATTTTATAGAATAAATAGTTTATTTTCAAATTAGAGTAGTTTTGTTTTTGAAAGAATACTAAAATAGAGCATAAATATGAATATTCAATAATTATATGATATTTAGTCAAATTTCAGTGAAAAAATATTTAATGCAAACAATTAAAAAAGCAACTTGGTAGGAATAAGACTTATTAAAAAAAAGCATCGGCAAAAATTCAGTGGAATCAGTATTTTTTTTAGTAGGTCATCTTTGAAAACAAAGAGAGGTTTTTGAACTTAAAAATACCTCTGAAAATATACCTGTACGATTTTCAGCATACAAATTCCAGTTTTCCGTGTTATTTTAATCAAAATGAATTGATAGCGGATATTAAAAACTGACCACACATATTAATACAATATTACACTGCTTAAAATATTACGTTTAAATAAAATAGATCTGTCTTTAGAATATGATCAGACCCACTTTGGTGGCTTCATGGTTAAAGGCGTTACTCTCACGATAGACTAGACCACCAACTATTGGGAAATCGGGGTTAATTCCTGTCAGTTTTTTTCCTAAATTATTTTTCATTCATCCTTCATGCAAATGTGGGTACACCTCTAATTTCAATCTCCCTAACCACTAACCAATTTTAATAACTAGTACATTAGCGTATAAACTGAATGGTTAGTTCGACGTGATGCTAATATATATTATAGAGTTTAAATATTAGAGTATATATGTGTGTATATATACATATACATATATATATTATATACTCTTTTGGGATTAAATATTTTTCTAAGTAAATTAAATGTTTTTTATGAGAAATTTTAGTATATTTAATATAAACTTATTTTTAGGCAACACGTATCACAAACAAATTGTATTGATTCAATTATCCTTAATTCAATATACACATAAAATCATATTTCAATTACTATTATCCTGATTTGGTACCTGCATAGTCTAACGCGTCACTCTCGCAATAAACTATACTGCCGATGATAGGGAGAATGGGTGTCGAATTTTTGTCATGTGCACTGAGGCTTTTTTTCCTAAATTGTTTTTCCACCCTCCCTCAACGCATATGCGAGTACACTTACTCTAAATTCAATCTTCCTCGTCCCAAACTCATTAGTGTTATAATTAGCCTACATATGCGTATAACCTGAACATGTATTAAGACACAATGCTATTTTTATAAAATATAAAATCACTATTTAAAATTACGCATTTGATCTGAAATTTCCTTTTAAATCCAAATAAAATTTACAAGAAGGCTAACGCCACTAGGTTAACGTTAGGCACTTGCAATTTGTAACCAATATTGAACAAATTTCACTATTATTTAATTTTCAGTTCATGTTGGAACATTATGGTGCGGCAGAAGGGAGCGCAAGTATCTCTTACAGTTTTTATAAAATATAAATTGTTTGGGAAAAATAAATAAAATGTGTCTCCAGTAGCAATATAGAGTTTAGTTTTACTCACATTCTAATATCAACAGATCTCTAATATCTTTCAAGGGTGTCCTGGAATCTCGTCAATACTTTTTAAATAAAGAGAAAAAGTATTGACAAAATTCCAGGACACCCTTGAAAGATATTCAAGATCTGTTGATATTAGAATGTGCAGAAAACTAAACTCTACGTTGCTACTGGATAAATATTTTATTTATTTTGGCACAAAATTTAATGCTATAAAAAACAGTAAAATTACTCACACTCCCTTCTGCCGCACCTTAAGGTCTCTTAGTTATTTTATTCACTCCTCTTCATAAAACCAATCATTACTCAAATTCTTTCACAGTTTCCGCTTCTCGTTCATGGAATACCCTAACCAAAGATATAAAGAAACTGGAATTGATTGGTTTCAAGCGAAAAGTCGCAAATAGTCTACGTGTGGAAGCTAATTCGTGAGATTGAGGAGTGTGAGACATAATCACACCTATTTGTGTGTGTGTGTTTTTTTCTAATATTACGTAATCCATTTATATCCTATCTCTAGCTTTTGTTTTTCATTATTTGTGTTTTTAAATTTATACCATTCTGTTAAACTCTGTCACTGTCGTTATTATTATAATAATCATTATTATGTCAAAAGTGAGATATTAAGAACAGTTTCCTTTGGATAAAAATGTACAGCTCTAGTAGAGGTAATATGAACCTTTGAAAAAGGTTCTTGAAAACGTAGAACGGTTACACTTAAGTGTTGACATCACCAAGGGTTCTCTTTTTGTTTAGATGGACGGGGAAAGAGTTTTTTTTAGTTAGTGATAGAAGTAGAAAAGCGTGATACATGTCTGAGGGAAAGGATTAGACGTGATAGGTTGGTCCATTGTAAATTCCATAGAACACACATACGATAGGCTTTAGAAAAGAGGAAGACATGGGGGTATCAGTTTGGTTTTAAGTCCCGATAATCCCGTGGGCTTTCTACGAATATATAAAAATCGCTGGTTCGAAGACCAATTGTAAACATTACACACTGCCATCATTCAAAGGAGGCTACTTAAAAGGGTTTTCCCCTTCATGTTTTGGTTTATCTAGTGGTGATAGAGACGAGTTTCTTATGGAAGATAAATTATGTAGTTCATAGCCGCATTACATCATGAGATTGTTTGAATAGTTACTTTGTGTATATATCCACATCGCTGGGTGCATGGAGTAATCTAGTTATTCTATTTTGGTTTTCCAATAACAAAGAGGCTGAGGTACATATCCTGGCAGGGTATATTGAAGGTGGATTTTTCAAAATGTTTCTCCACGCTCCCTCGAAGTAAATATTGGTAGTATATATCCTAATATACCTAAAATATCCTTACTGTTTCAAAATAGTATAGTAGTTAAAATGTGTATAGCATGAACAAACGGTTAATGAAAGGAGCCACATACAAAAATGACCTTTTTGAATTAAATTATAAATAAAAGTTCAAATAAATATATATATATATATGACAAATATATAGCCAAATTTATTAATTACATTCAAATTAATTAACACTAAAGTCTTTATAAATATAGAGAAATATTTTAAAATAATTTTGAGTCAAATACTTTTATAATCTTATTTTAGTTTTAGTAATAATAAATTTGAGACACTAATTAAATAAGTACTACTCGGCAAACTAGATGGTTTACATAGGAAGAATTTTGGTTTAGGAAAATTCCAAAATAAATATACCTTAACTTCAAATGACTTGCCTAAAATGGATAAAGCTATCTTAAAATATAAGTTTCTCTCAGTGATGAATCATTATAAGCCATAAATCAGTTTTATATCTACTAATAATGGGTATTCAAGGAATTACTGTCTTAATAATATATTACAATATAGTTTAATCAAAGTATAATGTTTCAAAAATATTTATTAAATGTATTGCATGAATGCTGCGAAGAACTAAGCGAGAAGAGCTAATCTTTTTTCATTGGGACTTACACATAGTTAATTATTGGTGAAAATACTTAAGAATAGATAAGGGAAATTTTTGCTAAAAGGTAACACACAAACCCAACTATGAGGAAAAGAAACATTGCTCGGAACTCAAAATAAACTATAACATTCTCAAATTTGTATTAATTTTTTTTAACACTGTGTTTCATTACTCGTTTGGGCTATACACTGATAACGTTTGTGTGTTAAGGAGGAAGAAGGTTGAATAAAGCCAAATTGGCGTGGATTTAGAGTTTAAATAAATAATTTAGGTAAACCGAATCGGAATTCAAAATTTGATATCCACATCACCATCAGACCAGTATATTACAATAGCCACGTCTTAAATCATGCAATAATTGAAGAGGTGACCTGGTGGTCTAGGTGTAAAGTGTCAGACTTCTGTGATGGGGGTCCGGGGTTCAATCCTCGGTCCCGGAACAGATTAATTTGATTACCAAACCCTTCCTTCACCTCTGACAAGATGTGTATTAATCACAACTTGTGAATGTGGGTAATGCCAGGCCTTCACCGTGGTTCGGATCCCACGTTAATCTGTAGGTCCTTCATTTCATCTCACAATCACCCTACCATTACACATTAGCTTAAGTGTGTATAACCCGAACGTGTAGTAATACGTGGTGCTAATATTATTATTAATAATAATAATAATTTAAGCTGGTTTGGTCATGCAATTATATAGCGGTCCTATTGGTTGCCACGCTGAACATAGGCCTATGTCAGGTTTTTCTAGCAAGATCTTTTCGAGTAACAAGGTCTAAGTTTGTATTCTGGATTTTATACCGATTGTGGTTTCTTCTAAATACTTTTACATAAGTGAAAATTTTCGCTCGATTTATATTTTACCTATCCCTAGCACATTAGAATAATTAAAATGCGTTTAGACTGGATGGGTAGTAAGACACGAATTAAAAGAAATAACAGCATCATAAAAGATGCAAAAGGTATAGTTTTAAAATATTTTCAATTAATATATTTTCATATTATAATATTTTTATTTTATTTTAGGTGTTCTATTAATTATTTCTTACAATTTAATATTTATTGACACCAGTTATCTGCAGCACACGATTTTTTTAATTTTAACAATTAACCAAAGTAGGGAAACCATGATCACGCTTGATCAAATCCGCTGCCTTCTCCGCAATCATGACGGTAGCGGCGTTTGTATTGCCACTGACTATCGATGGCATGATAGAAGAGTCCGTCACTCGCAGACCGCTGACACCGATGACTTTGAGGGTAGGGTCTACCACGCTCGTCTCGTCACCTCTGGGCCCCATTCTGCACGACCCTACCAGGTGATAGCCAGTGGTGGTGTGATTCCTCACAACGCATCTCCAATACGCAGTGGTGTTGAACTCATAGTCCCGACACATCACCATCGGGGTCCTGTCTAAAGTGAAGTTCAACTCAGCAAACTTTCGAGTGTTGGTTATATGAAGAATGTAGTAGATTCCTTCAACGATTCTCTCCACATCTTCATCACAAGTCAAGTATTTTGGGTTCACAAGGGGTGCCCGTGTTGGATCGGTTGAGACAATTCTAACATATCCGCTGCTTTTAGGACGGTTAAGGATAGTGTTGCAACCTATCCGGTCGTAATATATCATAGGCCGGTTATTGTAGCCATCGCCGGTGTTAAACGAGTACTGGATATCCGGATATGCTATTCTTCTATTAACGTAGGTCGTGGTGTAGAAAGAGTTCAACTCACTCGTACCTCTAGCGGTCAGCGGACCTTCTCGATTGAGTGTGAAATTAAGGACATCGGTGAGTATGCCTTCTAAAGTTGTTTCTATTGTAGCTCTAGATCTGTCCAACAGAATGCTGAATGCAGGTATCTGTGGGTGATCCTGCAAGGTGTGGCCAACTGGAAGATCTTGCACAACCTTAATTCCCAATGGTTGCAAGAATTCCCTAGATCCTATTCCGGATAACTGAAGTATCTGAGGTGTATTTACAGGACCAGCGGTAAGTAATACTTCTCTGGAAGCATAAACCTCAAGCAAGCCCTTGGCTGTCTTGTACTCTACACCGTAGGCTTTCTTACCTTTAAGTAATACACGTGTTACCAGAGCTTTTGTTTCCACGTGCAGATTATTCCTTCGCCGAACAGGTGTGAGGAAAGCGTCGTTCATGCTCTGTCTCCTCCCATTCTTAGTGTACTGCTGAGCCAACATGTACCCACCCTGATTCCTACCATTGGAGTCGATGCTATCGAGACCCATTTCGCTCGAGGCGTTGAGCAACGCCTCAACGTTTGGGCCCAGATACCTGAAGTTCTCAATCCTGGAATACCCTCCATGACCGTGGTACGCGTAGTCCTCTTTTCCCGAAATACAAGCATCTTCCGAGCACATAAAGTATGGCAGGACCTCATCGTAGCTCCAACCATCGTTCCCAAGTTCAGCCCAACCATCGAAGTCGTACCTGTTTCCTCTGACGTACAACATGCCGTTAATGGAACTGGAGCCTCCGAGAAGTTTACCTCGAGGGGTGTAGCACCCAACACCTCCGCAGCTATTAGGTTCTGGTTCGGTCGTGTAATTCCAGACGATCCCGAGGTCAGGGTTGAGTATCATGTTCCAAATCCCCGGGATTTGAGATAGAACGGGTTCTTCACCACCTGCTTCCAGGAGGAGAACAGTCACATTCTGGATTTCGCTTAGCCTGTTTGCTAAAACGCAACCGGAGGACCCCCCTCCCACTATTATGAAGTCGAACGTCTTGCCACTCACTTCAGGTGGGGTGTAGCAGATGTTCGTTGGTTTGAAAGATTGCAGGATGGAGAGGAAAGCAGCGAAACCTGAAGTAGAATTCAGCCCAACCATTTTATTTCGGCCCAGCCCTACAGGTTCTTACCTAAATTGCGAATAACAAAAATAAAATGGTATGTAATAAGTGCGTCTTCATACTTTTAAATCATGGATACATAATACAAACGTGTCTAAAACCCTGTTCAATGTCGAGCCATTAACTAAATGCTTCATCCACCCTAAGGCACGCTTTACTTCAACCATATATCGCCATAATGGTATTAACTTACCATATTTCCATACCATACTCTCTCAGACCTATCCATACCATAACCCTATTAACCAGATCATACGCTTTCTCCATATCAACAAATGCACAATAAACTATCGTCCTTCCATACTTTTCTCAATCATTTATTGGAATAAAAATATCCGATCCATGCAACCTTCATCTGGCATAAAACTACATTGCACGCCCCAAATTTTGTCTGTGGTTTTATCAAGCACCCTCTCAATAACCCCCTCCCCCAATAAATTTGTCTGGAATACTTAACAAACTAATTGCAATATAATTCTTAAATTCACTTTTACTGCACTTGTATTTGACCAAGTACCAATGACAGCATTCCTCCAGCCATTTAGAAGATTGCCATTCTTTAGAACGTTCATAGCTTTTAACACTTTAAACCTCGTTAATTATTTTACTCATCATAACATTTTCCCTTTACTCTGCTAGTTTCTCTACGTTTTCGCAAAACAATTTCTCAAAATACTCCCTCTATCACTTACTTTCTTGCATTGTTTTCATCACAGATCATCTCATCACACATAGATCGAGCAGTAAATTTTGATTAAATATTGTTTAAGCATTATCTTAAAGGTTTAAACAAAAAGCATTAATTGAATTGTTGTAAGCTAACTGGCATGAAATTGTACCCGCAATATTTTGAGCCCCAAAATGAGACTCATATTTATCCACATTTTCCTTATATTTCAGTTCAACATAGTCACTTTTTGAATAATATTACAAATATTGTTTCCAAGCAGAATTTCAAAGTATCTAGGAGTAAAATATATCCCAAATTTTAAATTTAAAAAAATCTCATTCGAGGTTAAAAAAATATTTAAGAAATTTTTATAATTATCAAACATATAAAACAAAATTAGTGACCAGACCCCAAATCAATTGATGTATTACTTAAATAAATGTATTAATATTATCACGAATGCATAGTTATACACAATTATTAACATACTATTAGACTTTTTTTTTTCACAAAATATTAAGAAGTAATTTAAGCCAAATTTCAACGCAACAGAATAAAAAAACTAATATTTAAAAGTGAACCTCCTTAGTTTATCATGTTTTATAAGATTCAAATTCGGGATTCATAAGTGAATAAAAGGAATTCTTTAAATTAGTAAATAGATTTGCCCTAGGTCTTGATAACATACCGTTTTAGAGCAGTTAACTATTTTCTGATGTTGATCCAGAATTTGAATGGAACTTACTGACTTTCTCCAGCCTACAGCTTTATATATATATATAAATATATAGTGTGTTTTTTTTCCCTTAATTTGTCTTGAAAAATAAATATAAAAAAGTCCCGTGCATGTTGGTTTTTGACATATGCCTACGTCTTTGAAGAATTAGTAGTTGAGCTCTGCGGGAGTTGATAATGACTGCGGTTATGTACATTTAGCATAAATAATGTCAGAATATTAATGTATTAAAGCTTTTAAGTTATACCTATTGTTATTACTGAATGAATGATAGGTTAAGTAGGAAAAATAGAATAAGTCACAAACACTGCGTTCATCCTGAAAAGAACGCAGTTATACCATAACGAACTTCACTATGGCCTATCTTATAAGCTGCCTCGTAGTAGAACCATACCAAATAAATATTGTTACCTTAGAATACAGGGTAAATGTAGGTTACCTATTTTTAATCTTTGATAATAAAATTAATTAAAAGAACACAAATGTTATGATACAAATTATTGGAGGTAGACTTATATATATATAGCTAAGAGGAGGAAATAGTCAAAACTTGATTTTAAATGTTTCTAAGGCCTATAAAGTTAATAAGGTTATTAAAACATGTAATACTTAAAAAATTATAAAACTAAATATTTTAAAAGTATTGTAAAATTTTGAAAATTTAATAGAATAAAATTGTTTTATTAAGTTGTCCACAATTCCTTCATAAACATTTTATTAATGGAAACATCTCGAAATTTGTATGTCCTCATCAGCCTTGGTGACTCCTAAACCTAAAACCCAAAACCTAGAATGAAGGTACTCTTTTTTCAAACCTAGGCAATATATATTTGGTTCATATACCTTTTATTAGTTTCTATTTTTTCCCCTTTGATTTGAGTATCTAGTGTGTGCTGTCTTAGATTAACTTTGCTATTCACGTGGTGGTATGACTTTGTGCTTATAAACCATACGTTAAATATCCAGTTTAATAAAACAATTAATAGCATGTCTATTTAGTTTATTGAAGTGGATAATATTGTTATTCGAGCATTGTGTAGTTGTGTTAATATAAATTCATATATATTACATTTAGTTAACTGATCCGATTGTATAAGATAAACTTGTTTAGAGCTATGCAAATTGAGCAAAGTAGTTTTACACAGTAGTTTTTTTTAAATTAATGGCTATCTACTAATGCCGAAATATATTTACGTATTATTTAACAATATTTTAACGTATTAACTGTAATTTGACTTGGATTTTAAATCACCTTAATATTAAAACGAGTATTACTTCTTAGCAATATTGATCATTTGCTAAAAGTAGCAATAGTTATGTAAAATAAATACCATGCTCAATTAATGGCGGTACCAAGGCCGGGGTTCGCAATCTAGTAGGACATAATGACGATAGTTTTTTCCTAAATTGTTTCCAACTTTCTTTTTCCACGCAAATATGAATACATTTCCTCTCAACTATACTTTAATTCACCATACACTGTTTGTTTGGTAAAATGCCAATAGCCCATACGTGTAGTGAAACATGGCTAAATATAAATTATGTGATTGTATTTAGAGACATTAACAATAACATGTTTTAGATTAAATTTATCATTCCATAAACGATACATAAATAAATATATATAATGTTCCCAAAAGAGTATAAAACTCACTTATAACTATATTATCTGTTATCTTATATATAAGATCCTCGTGTCACAATGTTCGTTCCCGTACTCCTCCGAAACGGCTTGACCGATTCTCATGAAATTTTGTGAGCATATTGAGTAGGTCTGAGAATCGGCCAACATCTATTTTTCATACCCCTTAGTGATAAGGGTTGTCCACCCTTAACATTTTTCTATAATTTTTAGACATTTTTTTAATATCTTTATATATTTTATTATGTCGCATTAAAAATACATACAACNTTGTCTACAGGTGTCACTTCTGACCCAGTAAACAGCACGGAGTAGGGATGAGAACGAAGCCGGTCTCCTGTTTCTCTCACACAATAAGACTTCTCTCACTCCCTACACAGTTGTCGGCCATCATTATTGTTTATGCATCAAGTGTAGTAGTAACGTTGACAATTATTATTTTGCTATCTCAGTGTAACTCTCATATTAACTATTAATCATTCCTATTTTATTAATAACTAGAAATTACTTAAAAATTACGTTTGCCGGGTCAGCTAGTATAATATAAAAATGAGTTGGTCTCTTTTGTTACGCTTCCATGCATAAACCATCAACTGGTTGTATTGAAATTTCTTATGGAAATAACTTAAGACATCCGGTTAACATATCAGGCATCGTTTTTATTTTAAAATCCAATAAAATTGATGTTTTTCAAATATACGGTTTAAATTTGGGAATGTAGGGTACTTGAGAAAGGGTCAGAGATCTGCGATTTTTATATTTTTAAAAAAATGATCAAAATGAATAAAATATTGCTCCTGTAGAAACATAAGAGTTTAATTTTCTTCACGTGGTGGCCTCAACACTTCTTGAATTAATTTCAAGCGTGTTTTGGAATTTAATGGACATTTTTCTTATATTAAAAAGTTTATTAGATAATACCACAATGATCATGAGACACATTCAACAACTGTAAAGAAAATATATATGTGTATTGAAGAAAGAGTTTATTTATTTAGGAAAAAAATAAAGTTTCGTATAAAAACTGCAAAAATCCGTATCTTTCCTCTCGTTTCCTAAATCCACACCTTAAACCACGTAACCAATATTTGTATTCTACTATTGAATTTAAAATATTTTTTCTTTCTCTCACTTGATCGACAAATCAACTGCAATCCAAAAATAATTAACAAAATACATTTCAATCTTAAATTCAAATAAAAACTAAAATTGTTGTTTGTGGTTTTTTATTCACATAAGCCAAATTGTGTTTATTAGACAAGTAAAACTTACATGAAATTAACGTTCAAAATCTTTATTTGATTTGATTTTACATGTGCATACTAAATATTCAGACAAATAGATATATTCTACCCACTAAAAGGCCGCTTAATCTTAATAGAAGACATTGAAATAATAAAATTAAATCGTATTTATATTTCTGTAATAACAATGTTACTTCAAGACCAAGAAACTTTGCAAAGGGACTTAGGAATTCCTGAAGAGGTGCCTCTCAAGCGAATGTTTTTTACAATTTTATTTGTAGTAAAGACCCAAATGTCTTGGGCAACTTATCTGCCAGTGAGAGTTATTTCAAAATCCAAAAATCTAGCTATTTACATTATCATCGTAGAAAAGTTAGGGCATGTGAAATTGAGCGTTAAATTATTATAGATTATTTTGTGAGCCTGACAACTTCAACCACTTAAACACTACTTCATATAACACTCAAACCAAGGTAAAAACAGTTTCATTTGGCATAGATTTACGTACGTGATTAAATATGGGTGAGTGCATCTCATATTTATTATCCTAACGTTAACATTATATTGTAAGATACCTTATATCACGTAATGAGATATGTTGATATCTCCAAAACCAGAAAACATGTAAAAGAATTTCTTAGCATATGTAACCAGAGAAAGTTAAGAATGTAAATCATGTTTTTTTTAACTTCTTCATATTTTTATGGACTTATACCTAATACAGCATGACTACTATCAATCTATCTCCAAACCTAAGAAAAGTAGTAAACCGAAGCTTGGGATAGGCCTGCGTAGTCAAATAAACTATTGGCGTGCTTTATATTTTCTTTTACTATTATATACATTACTAAAATCGGGATTACGTGGACTTGGATGTAGTAAATTAACTTAATTTATTTGTTCCAAAACACATGTATTTCAATTATGTTAAAAAAAAAATTGTGAGAATGAAAACTAAAATGTTCAAGGAAAAACCTAATTCTAACATTGTAACTATTTGGAAACAAACCGTTATTGGTGTTTGAACTTAAGACCTGAAAGAACAGTTTCTCTGTCAAAGTGTTTATTTAGGTAGGACATATTATAGGAAGTGAATTGTATGAATGGGAAGGGGACCAAGAGCTGAGTGAAGACAACCACTGTACCCTGGACTAAAGGACGAGTGCAGACAACCACTGCAACCTGAACTAAAGGCCGAGTGCAGACAACCACTGTACCCTGGACTAAAGGACGAGTGCAGACAACCACTGCAACCTGAACTAAAGGCCGAGTGCAGACAACCACTGTACCCTGGGCTAAAGGACGAGTGCAGACAACCACTGTAACCTGGACTAAAGGACGAGTGCAGACAACCACTGTAACCTGGACTAAAGGACGAGTGCAGACAACCACTGTACCCTGGACTAAAGGCTGAGTGGAGAAAACCACTGTACCCTGGACTAAAGGCCGAGTGGAGACAACCACTGTACCCTGGACTAAAGGCTGAGTGCAGACAACCACTGTAACCTGGACTAAAGGACGAGTGCAGACAACCACTGTACCCTGGACTAAAGGCCGAGTGCAGACAACCACTGCAACCTGGACCAAAGGCTGAGTGCAGACAACCACTGCAACCTGGACCAAAGGCTGAGTGCAGACAACCACTGTACCCTGGACTAAAGGCCGATTGCAGACAACCACTGTACCCTGGACTAAAGGCTGAGTGCAGACAACCACTGTACCCTGGACTAAAGGCCGAGTGGAGACAGCCACTGTAACCTGGACTAAAGGCTGAGTGCAGACAACCACTGTACCCTGGACTAAAGGCCGAGTGCAGACAACCACTGTACCCTGGACTAAAGGCTGAGTG
>CABFVX010003112.1:61805-94033 GCA_902151425.1 Timema shepardi
AAAGGCCGAGTGCAGACAACCACTGTACCCTGGACTAAAGGCCGAGTGCAGACAACCACTGTAACCTGGACTAAAGGCCGAGTGCAGACAACCACTGTACCCTGGACTAAAGGCCGAGTGCAGACAACCACTGTACCCTGGACCAAAGGCCGAGTGGAGACAACCACTGTACCCTGGACTAAAGGAAGAGTGCAGACAACCACTGTACCCTGGACTAAAGGCCGAGTGCAGACAACCACTGCAACCTGGACCAAAGGCCAAGTGGAGACAACCACTGTACCCTGGACTAAAGGCCGATTGCAGACAACCACTGTACCCTGGACTAAAGGCTGAGTGGAGACAACCACTGTAACCTGGACTAAAGACCGAGTGCAGACAATCACTGTACCCTGGACCAAAGGCCGGGTGCAGACAACCACTGTACCCTGGACTAAAGGCCGAGTGCAGACAACCACTGTACCCTGGACTAAAGGCTGAGTGCAAACAACCACTGTACCCTGGACTAAAGGCCGAGTGCAGACAACCACTGTACCCTGGACTAAAGGCTGAGTGCAGACAACCACTGTACCCTGGACTAGAGGCTGAGTGGAGACAACCACTGTAACCTGGACTAAAGGCCGAGTGGAGACAACCACTGTACCCTGGACTAAAGGACGAGTGCAGACAACCACTGTACCCTGGACCAAAGGCCGAGTTCAGACAACCACTGTAACCTGGACTAAAGGACGAGTGCAGACAACCACTGTACCCTGGACCAAAGGCCGAGTTCAGACAACCACTGTAACCTGGACCAAAGGCCGAGTTCAGACAACCACTGTACCCTGGACTAAAGGCTGAGTGGAGACAACCACTGTAACCTGGACTAAAGGCCGAGTGGAGGCAACCACTGTACCCTGGACTAAAGGCTGAGTGGAGACAACCACTGTAACCTGGACCAAAGGCTGAGTGCAGACAACCACTGTAACCTGGACTAAAGGCTGAGTGGAGACAACCACTGTAACCTGGACTAAAGGCCGAGTGGAGACAACCACTGTACCCTGGACCAAAGGCCGAGTGCAGACAACCACTGTAACCTGGACTAAAGGCCGAGTGCAGACAACCACTGTAACCTGGACCAAAGGCCGAGTGCGGACAACCCCTCCCACCACCATGTGGGCTCTTAGGCTTTAAACCTCCGAAGACCAACACGGTACAGCTTTATATGCTTTACCTTTGGCCAACAATGCATGGAGGAGTGTGGCAATGACAGTCTTCAGAACTCTGGTTTAACTACTGGATGTGTGACTTTTGATACAGATGATGAAATTTCACTCAAACAACATCTACAATTATTGACAACTCTTTTGAAATTAAAGACCTTATCAAAATGGGCTATAGCGTTTTATTTTTTGCTTTTAGCACCATGTCTTACTAACCACTTATTCTATACACTTTAAAACTAATAATTGTACTAATATTTTATGGATGAGAAAAACTTGACTAAGGAAGAAATGTTCCTGCATTTGCAAGGTTGGATACTGTAAATTAATTAAAAAAACAATCCTAGGTACAACCAAACGGGATTCCAGCCCCAATCTCATCGTCATCAGCAGGCAAAATTCTCTTAAACTAATGGAATCAAACCCTTTCCGTAAGGTAGAAAATGTAAATATTTACATGTAGAAGGACAAACTTAAATAGCCATAAGTGTCTGAAAATTTAATTTCCAAATATTGGTTAGTGAATTAGGTGGAAAGGGGGAAGTGGTGGATAGAAATAAACTTTACTCTTTGGTTTGGTAGAAAATTGATATATTTCAGAAAGGTGGATGGACTACCACATATAACTAGAAAATTACGCTTTTATTTGTAGTAGAAAAAGAATATCAGTAACCATTTCAAAGACCACCCACAATAGTTATAAAATAATGAAATTTTGAAATATGAATCCAAGAAATCGGGTGCTCAAAATTTCACAAACTATTTTTAAAAAAAACTATTTGCTCTATTAGAAAATTGAAATTGGAAAGTTTATTGCAGAAGACAATCCTTCTCTTCAGCCTAAAATCTGTCTCTAACAGACTATTTTATAATGCATGTTCCTTGTTAAATTGAGATTCTCTTGTTCCTATTTGTTTTTGTAACAATATAATTTATTTTCTTATAGCTTATGATCGATCCTAGGCAAATATCTCGTTTTATTTTATTAAATTAGTTCATCTGTGCACTCATGGACTGATTAATGTTCCGTTTCAAAGTTGGTTTATAAAATGTTTTGGTCGACATATCTGGTTTGGAATTGTAATGGTTATCATGATATTATAAAAGCAAATATTGCATTAATCGCGCAGCCGGATGTTGAACATTCTAATTTAATATAGTTTTGAAATTGTTCTATTCACATGAGTTATTAGAACACTTAATTATTCTTGAAATGTAAAATTTGTAATTCCAGTAGGTCTTAATAAAATGCCCGAAAACCAAAATGTAATATTAGGGATTCCAAATAGTTGATCAAATTAGACCAGAAACGTGAAATTGAATATTTATTTATTTTCTAAACTCTATGTAACTTTAATTTGTTTTAACTCTTTAACAACGAATTACGTATGCTGTGTCACATTTTTTACTAGCTAAAACAACGAAAGAGTTAAAATATTGTCACTAGAAAATTAATAGCTTATTCTTAAAAAGAAATTTCACTTGTAATACATGTTCAGACTAGATCTCTATTTTGACCTTGTTTATAAGAGCCCATTTGACAGGTTTAATATCACAATTTAAGATATCCAAGTATTATCATTTAAATATAATTTAAGATTTGATTTACTTTACTTTTGGTTAATTGTATACAATTAAAAAAACAAAAGTTACTTTATAGATTCCCAGTAAAAGTAACGGGTACACCCCAGCTAGTAATGTATATGATTTTAAAATAAAAATCTCTAATAAGTTAGATGTCAGATTTCATAAAATTATACTTAATTTTGAGAGGTTCTCTTTTTAATTTGTATTTTTATAATATTGTACAGTGTTTTCTTAGAGTTAAAATTATATTTTAGACCGTCCCATATTTCCCCGTTTGTAAATGTCTTGACCTCACTGGTCGTAGTGAACAAACATAATTTTTAGGCATATGGATCTTGATTTCCGATTTGTTTTTCAACTATCTTCAAATCTTTAAGTTACCCTGAAACAAATATAGTTGAGTCCTTCAAGGTGTTAACAAATTTTAATAGCATTAAATGAACAATTATGTTTGTTGAGAGGCTTATAACAAAACAAAAACAAACAGGGAAATTATATTTTATCAAAAATTCATTCAGATGAATTTTCTGAAAGTTCTCTCCACCACCCTTTGAACGAAAACAGAATTAACACGACGAATGTCAATCATTTTTTACCTTATAGTCCAAGGCTCATGGGTTCAAATCCAACTGTGGTTGACGGATTTTTCTTTAGCATTAAACATCCGAAGCACAGCCTCCTTCAATGGGGAGTTAGATCCATTTATTTCATATCGATTGAGTCATGTCATGGTTGAAGGTGGGTGAAAATACCTTTCCAGGAAAATTAGTAGGCCTTTTCGCACTCACTCAAATAAATTCTAGTGTGCTGATACAATCGGTTGGTTCAGGAAATGCACGTTAAATGCCTCAAATAAATTAAAGTAAATAGCATTACGTATTACATTATGAAGCAACTGATAAGTGATGTCACCTTACCCACTTTTACTACAGTGAGTCTATTTGTAAAAATTGGCTTTTTGGGGTAGAGATAAGTGTGGTACCAAGATATATATATATATATAAGATGTAATTAATTAGAAGTACAGTGTGATGATGGTTTAATATACATGGGCTTGTAATGTCGCTGACAGAAGATAGCTAAGTGTGGTACCAAAGATATGAATGTATATATGATGTAATTAATTAGAAGTACAGTGTGATGATGGTTTAATATACATGGGCTTGTAATGTCGCTGACAGAAGATAGCTAAGTGTGGTACCAAAGATATGAATGTATATATGATGTAATTAATTAGAAGTACAGTGTGATGATGGTTTAATATACATGGGCTTGTAATGTCGCTGACAGAAGATAGCTAAGTGTGGTACCAAAGATATGAATGTATATATGATGTAATTAATTAGAAGTACAGTGTGATGATGGTTTAATATACATGGGCTTGTAATGTCGCTGACAGAAGATAGCTAAGTGTGGTACCAAAGATATGAATGTATATATGATGTAATTAATTAGAAGTACAGTGTGATGATGGTTTAATATACATGGGCTTGTAATGTCGCTGACAGAAGATAGCTAAGTGTGGTACCAAAGATATGAATGTATATATGATGTAATTAATTAGAAGTACAGTGTGATGATGGTTTAATATACATGGGCTTGTAATGTCGCTGACAGAAGATAGCTAAGTGTGGTACCAAAGATATGAATGTATATATGATGTAATTAATTAGAAGTACAGTGTGATGATGGTTTAATTTACATGGGCTTGTAATGTCGCTGACAGAAGATAGCTAAGTGTGGTACCAAAGATATGAATGTATATAAGATGTAATTAATTAGAAGTACAGTGTGATGATGGTTTAATATACATGGGCTTGTAATGTCGCTGGCAGAGGATTGTGAGGTGTGGCCAGTCTCATTGCTCCAACAATTATGCATACTATCTAGAAGGATTTTGAGTTTTAATATTAAGTCTTAGATGAGTCGAAGTCTATTACTGAAACGTATTGCTTAGCCACCCCTCCCGCCCTGCCTTTCATGTTCACTTGGGAAATTCTAATTCGACTCTCCCTTGGTCATACAACCCCCCTCGCAAATATATTTTGCTCCAACCCGGATATAATCCAGGACTTACCTCAGGATTTTCTCCCTCGGCAATTAAGTGGTAAGACTCCCATCAAGACTCTGCCCCCTTTACACTCTCACTTGACTCGAAAACTCAAAGTTTATATACCACATTTACGGGCTCCCTCCCCCCACACCCTTCCCAGTGTTTATTCAACTTGCGAATCTGTGTTGACACTTATTGCAAAAACTTGGCTGAAGTTAACAACAAGGGACTGTTTATTTTGAGTATTGTTGGAATACAATGCTGAATCAGCCATTCCTTGCATACGAGGCTTGCTCCATTAATTTACAAAGAAAAGAATGTCAGATGTTTACAGTAGTGAAATTACGTTCATCCTATATATTATGTCTGATTTCAACATCTCTTTCTCGACTAACACAAAGCCTACAACGATCAATAAGGTATCATTATATAGGATTTCTTTACCAACTTCTGACTTAGTATACTGAGTTTACGTTAAAACATGTTGTTTGTTTAAAATTTAAGTTAAAAGAAAAACCTATATATTATTTCTGTTGTCAATAAGTCTCAGGGCCAGACGCTTCAAATAGCCGGATTGTACTTGACAAATGCAGTATTTACTCATGGACAACTTTATGTAGTTTTTTCAATAGTCTTGTATCAATCACTGAACATGATAAACAAAAAATCCACTATGATTGCATTCTGACATAAAATATTTTATACAAAGAGGCATTGTAAATTATAAATACGTTTACATTAATAAAGTACCTTTGATATTTTGTGTACACACTTCTTTGAGTATTTAATTTCAACAAACCGACAAAAGGTTTTTAAAAAATGGGGGGGAAGGGGAAGATATACTGTGGGAAAGTTTCCCACGGGCTTACTGGTACTAAGTAAACACTAGAAAATTTGTCTTAAAAGATGCATTTCGGTTTATCGATCCTATGATGGAAGTAGATTTCTGCACAAATATCCGTTTATATTGTTTGAGAAAATCATAAATATCTCCAATAAAAATGAAACATATTTTTTCACCAATTTTCTCAAGTGTACGGAAATATTCACTTCCACATATGTCACCGACGATTTCCGCACGCCTATCACAGACTTTGCCTTAAGATACGAGTGAAGAATGACCCTAAGCGCAGTAATATTCCTGGATATCTCAGTGGTTAGAACATCGGGGTACTAAGCCAAAGGTCCCATGTTCGATTCTCATGTCCAGGAGTCATTTTTTTAATGTTAATGAAAAAAGTGAATTAATCAGAGTAAAACTTTAAAGCTCAAGCTTCATTTAACCAAGACATAAAAAAAGTGTTGAGGAAATGAATAGTCTAATTATTTTGATAAGTGAAAATATTATATTCAACTTGTTAATCAAAGTAGAGTTACTGTCAAAAAGAACATGAAAATAATTAATAAATTGGTGGTAAGCTCTAGTAAGCTTAACAATTTTGCAGTAAAAGAAGAGAGCGTTAATTTCCTGAATAATTAATGGCTTTTTTAATTATTAATGGCAGACAATTACTAGAATAACAATTCATATCATACAACAATTAATTCTATTTTATAGACGAATGAAGTTTATTTAGCATACAATGTTTGAGATGATTTAAAAAAAAGTAAATTATTTGACATCTTGATAAGCTCATGGATGCTATCGAAATATACATAGTTATGGGCTTAGCTTACAATTATTTTGGGAATATAGGGATCCAAATCATTTAAATAAATGATCTAAGTAAAAACCTAGGTTTCCAATATATGAACTCGTGATTTTATAAATAAACTTATTTTAAGCAATTAGTCTGTTTTATTACACGTAGACACTTATCAGATTTCAGACGTCAATATATCTTAGTATTAATACACCCTGTTACAAATACTGACTAAAAGTAAAACATCCATTGCAAAATTATAGGAGGATTAGGGATAATTTCAAAAGAATTATAATATTATTTGCCTTATGGGAGATATGGAATATACAATGTTGAATAAATAACACTTCCATTACACTTAACCTGTGATCAAACCCCGTTATTTCCAGTTAAAATCCTCTGTATAATTCTTGAGGGCTACCATGATAATCTAGTCAATACTAGCTAAAACTATAAAAATGGCTTTCCATATAATTGAAGTCTAAGTAACATGGAATAACGGTTTGACAAATATTATAAAACGAATGAATTTTTGGCTGTAATGATAAAATTTTGCTGTAGTATTTTAAGATAATATTTGTGTCTCATTTCAAAATAATTAATTTCAATTTATTATATATATTTTTTATACATAGATATATATAAAGAGATATACATATCACGAGAGTTGTTCAACTACTTAATCTAGGACGAGAAGATAGGAAAACCGTAATGACAAGGTTTGAAAACCTACTAAGGAGTGAATCCAAAAAAGATTTAAACCTAGACTTCCCAATCAATATCAATCCCCTCCCTCATTAACCTGATAACCTAGGTCCTAGAACGTGTTGTAAAAGGTGTAGGATAGTATATATAATATTTTTAAATTCTTTTTGTTGACACTTCCGGTAACAAAGAAAAGTTGGCGTCAATGGAGCAAGAACTTTAGATTTTAAATGTTAAATAACGCTTATGATTTATGTACAAGTTTTACATTACGTCCTCACACAGCTCATTTCTTGCATAATAGGAAGTCTTGACTGATAAGGAAAGTACCTTTGTGAAATAGTGGTTTATAGACTTCATTCACGGTCAAGGACGACAAGGAATTGCGTTTCAGAACAAAGAGCAACAAACTACCTGAATAATATCAGTTTAAACAAGGTAGCATAAACATATTTTAGTCTTCTGTCATGCAAATACAAAACAGGTTTGAAGTGAAAAAGGGTCCACTATGAGTTTTTTAACTCAGGTACTCATCTTGCAATAATTTTCTTTTATATATATGTATATGTGTGTATGTGTTTTGTGTTAGTTCTTGTGTTTGTGTGTTAGTTCTTGTGTGTGTTTTGTGTTTGTGCTTGTGTGTGTGTGTGTTTTGTGTTAGTTCTTGTGTGTGTGTTTTGTGTTTGTGCTTGTGTGCGTGCGCAACATCCAAATGGTGCATTGGGAAACAACTATTTCTGAAGCTAGATGCTATAGCACACACTACCATAAAAGGGTCAAATAATTATTTCTAAAATTAGAATTAAAACGATCAAGAAATCAGCTCAAGAGTTAGTTTCTTATTAATACTGCCCATTTGGGCTATTTTCAAAAATACAGGACAAGGAAGATTAACCTTGAATAAATCCACCAAAACTTTACTGAACAGAAGAGCAAAATAACCACACTGCGCGTTAGCCGAAACTTTAACTGCTGCCTACCCAGCAACAACAATATAAGTCTGAAGCCTTAAACAGTTTGACCACCACCTTGGTACGGGATGGTTGGGTTTTGCTAAATATATTTATTAGTTAAATTCCATTCCTACCTCTTTCCTTCAAATATCAAGGTGTATATTAGAGGGAAAACTTTTTAAAGCTATTTGCAAAAGATATCATCTATCTTCTGTGCAATGTATTGGACGACATCAACTCCTGAATATAACATAGATCTCTCAAGAACTGAACTTTTCAACAAAATGGAACGTCTGCCCAGAATCTGCGATAGGGGAGTTTATTTTATACATTATTTATATATTTGTTTTCCGATTGCCAACCCTTCCTTTCCCCAACCTCAATCGTTAAAACATTTTGTCTCCCTCTTTTCTTTTTTTCTCTATTCACATTTATATATGTTTCTTCCCAATAATTGTAGTTATTGCTTTGTTCCACTGAATAACTATATTTTTAACAAACAAGGACGTGTAATAATACACACAGCTAGCACGATATCATTTTATTTGCTATATTGATGAGAGGTTTATTTGATTTTTGGTTTCTTCGTTGTTTACAAACGTAAATTGGACCATAACAGCTGGGGTAGATAAAAATTTTTATATTTTTGTTGAGTTTTTTTTTCCTTATTAGAGTTAAATAATTACGTTTTTATTTCGTAACAGTTTGTATAGCCACCATGAGTGTTTGTAAATGTGTGTCAAAGAAAATACCTTTACTAAAATATTAAAAAGGAGTAAGATCTAAAGACACGATAGGTTTTTAGAAAACCTGTCAGTTAAAATAGTGTGTACAAAACATTAATATTCATAATATATATTTAGCACCGCGTCTTACTAACCGTTCGGATTATACACTCTAAGTACTAATTACGCTAATGGATTAGGAATTGGGAAGGTTGAATTAGAGGAAGGTAACCCGCATTTGCGTGGAGGGAGAGTGGAAAACCATTTAGGAAAAACACCCCCAGTTCACCCGACCGGGATTTGAAACTCGATCTCCCCATCCTTAGCAGTCGAACTCAACACGACAAAAAAAATATTTAAGGAAGTTACTAAAGATTACAATAATATGTCAAATTTAATATTGAATTAGTAAGATAAATAGTGTAAAATTTTAAAGATAAATGATTTAGTTGAAAAACAGATAGGAAAAAATAGTAAAGGAAATAGGGTGATGGCTAATAATTGAAACAATTTTGAGAACCATTAAAGTTAAAATTTGAGTAAAATTTAAAATACTAAAAATATTTTTTTGTTTCAAATTACACTGTATAGATTGATTGGTGAGATGAAACCAAAATCAAATAATAACTTAAACCTTTATTATTCATAATATAATCATGGGTTGGATAGAATGCTATTAATAAATTACTTTTGACAGAAACTAATAGTGGCCAATCAATAGTAAAACTGGTGGTCAATTATGAGAGAAAGATATTATTTTACACAAGATTAACGTTAATATGTAGGACCTACTTCAGATGTTGGATTCAATACACAAACATATCGAAAAACAATGTTTAAATGAACAAATTTATTATTTGACATTTTTTCCGAGCTATAGTTAGTTATCTTTGTGTTACAACAATTCGTGACAATCCGAGATAGTAAAACAGATTCCAAAATGGCAGGCTTCTCTTAGACTTTATGGAAGCCTTGGTGGAGGATTGAAACAATGTTAATGATGATAATGTAAGCAATCGCTTTCACATAGCAGTGGGAATAAAAATATCCAGTAGATTTAACTCTAATGAGTGAGTAGACCAGTCAATAGGTTTCCATAAACTATCTCTTTATCTTTAAAATTGTAAAATTACACCTCAACAAGGGAATCAAACCCGGGACATTTGGCTTAGTACGCCAATGTTCTAACCACTTAGGAATCGTCCCATAACCAGGGTCATTCTTCACACATACTCTTAAGGCAATGTCTGTGAGGGACGTGTGAGAATCGTCAGATACATATGTGAGATTAATTAAGATCACGGACTATCAGAAAACGCGGCCATCTTCGACTCGGTTTGGCTATTTAAGAGCGTTCATCGTAGCTGACCCAACCCGGCTCCCGGCTCGCGCGAGGTTTGGGAGTAAAAGGTAAAAGCATGATGGAGGACATAAGTTTAATCTATGGGGGTGTCAAAAGTTTATGCAGTTACTAAAAATGTAACTTTATAAACGGGTTTCTTTTAGTGGGACAGCCCTTTGGAAATAAAACCTTTTAGAGAACTCCCAAGAAAGAATGCAAAGTTTCCAACCCAACCGAGGAGTTGATAAAAAAAATTAGGTCAGATAGTAACAGTAGATCACTCTGTCTTGACGGATGGATGCATAGGAGTAAATAATTACTCTTTAGAGTTGTCGGATAGGGTCTTTTCATGGTAAATTAACATGGGTTTAGTTCCTATGGGGATATCTAGAAATATGTTATATTTAAGACCATCTAAATATTGGTTCAAATATAAAGTCTTTCTATGGCAGAATATTATATATATAAAGATAATAAATTTTATATATATATATATATATATTATAAGATCTATCTTAATATTGGCTAAAATATCGAAATAATATTGGATTAAAGACAGGTTATATGAATATATGCATTGGCTATAATATAGGCTCCTCTCTGGGCCAAATGCATATTGATTACTAGGTTCTTTTTACGGATATATGTATATTGGATTAAAAATAGATTCTTCCTATTGTAATATAAATGTAGGTTATAAGAGACATTCTTCATATGGTAATCTAAATGAAGGTTTGAAGAGTTTCTTACTACGATAATCTAAATAAAGGTTATATAAGAGAGTTTCTTCCTATGGTAATCTAATTATAGGTTATAGGAGAGGCTCTTCCTATGGTTATCTAATTATAGGTTATAAGAGGCTGTTCCTATGGTATCTAAATATAGATTATAAGAAAGATTTTTACGATGGTAATTAAATATAGGTTATAAATTAGTTTTTTCTTATGTGGTTTAAATATTTAGTAGACAGTTTAAGTCTTATCTGATACAGTTTCCTCACATCAGAACTAATATAACAAAAACAAGCCGACCTGGATCAAACGCTGTCAACGTGTTATTTACCCAACCTGTCTTCAGCTTGGTTTGTTTTTTTGTGTTCTCACGAGATCTTTTAGAGGTCGAATGACAGCAGAAGGTGCGAAAAAGAAAGGTGGAGATAGGGTGGTTGGATGGGCAATATATTTAGAAAAGAAGGGTGAGAAGAAGACCCTTGAAAACCGCATGGGCTAACTGCGATGTCTACGGGGTGGTTCGGAGGTGGGATAGGGAGAGGTCATACATGGTACACGGACCAGAGCACAAAGAGAGAGAGAGAGAGAGAGAGGTGACGTTGCACCAACCACAAGCCACCAACACTTAAAATATCAGGAATGTAAGGAAGGAGTGCTGACAGTGTCAGCTTCGTAGATACGAGGTCCACACACGACAGAGAGAAATGTGAGGAGAATTCCATGTATAGTCGGGAGGTCATTGAAATACCTTTTAGACGCATTTTTCCTAATTTTTTTCTCAAGAGCGTATTTTTTTTAGATGGGAGGGACATGGCCTACCAACGTATTCATACCAGGCCCATGGTAAACCAACATACTCCGTTTGGAGCCATGGCATAGCCAGCCTAACCCTTTTGGGGCCATTTCATAAAAATAGTAACCATTTTGGGGCAATGACATTATCAACGTAGCACTTTTGGGGCAACAACATAATTAAGTGTCCCATTTTTGGACAATAGCTTTACCAACGTAACCAGATGTGGCCGTGACATGGCCAACGTATATATTTTAGGGCCATGGCATAGCCAGCGTAACCCTTTGGGATCAGGAAATAACCAACGTAACCCTTTAGAGGCCATAATATAATCAACGTACCCATTTTTGGGTCATGAACATGTAACACTTTTTAGGTTCATGACATAAGCAATGTACACCTTTGGGTGCCATATCATAACCAACGTAACCCATTTGAACTATAGCATAACCAACATAACCCATTTGGGGCTATAGCACAAACAACGTAACCCTTTTGTAGCCATTGTGTAGCTAACGTACTCATTTCAGGTTTCAGGTTTTAATCAAACGTACACCTTTTAGGCTCCAAGATTTAATCAACGTACCCTTTCCAGCTCTTCATAAAATCATAGTTAAACAAATACCGGCTGTCTAATTATGAGCAATAGTTCCAAATTTTAATAAAAGCAATAGTAATAAGCTCGTTTAGGAGAATCTGCATGGTAGGAGAGTGGAAAACTATTTGGTAAATAAAAGCTTTACTTGGATTCGAGTCCCGATCTTGCCATCTTCAGCAGACCAAGATACATTAATAAAGTCCAGGACAGTCAAAATGTGTGTTAATTTGTGTTTCAAGGCCACTGTTTTAAAATAATTATAGTTTATCATATTCAGTGATACTTCATGCATCTCTTAAGATGGGAGTGTAGGAAACACGAGCAGGGGCAATTTTTTTTATAGAAGAACAATTTTTTGAGCCAAAATTTAAAAAATCCCCAGTAATAACACAGTTTAATTTGGTTAAATAGTTAGGCTCTAGTTGGAGGTATAGACAGATAGAAGGAAATTCAAAAAACACTCTTTCGGATTCGGGGGTCATGAAACGTCAAGATTCGTCAAAATCTCGAGTTATAACTTTTTTGACGATCACAAGGCTTTCTCTAACTGTTAGATAGCGAGAAAGTAAAAATAATTGTCCAAGAATTTATATTTTTATAATAAACTATTAAACAGTGTAATATATCCTCTGTGTAATTAGCATCAACTAAATAGTGTATCCTTCATAGTTTCAATCACTATATCTTATTTATTGATATAATCTTATATTGCTACCTCATCTGGGGATATTTTTAATGTGAGCCTAAATAAACGAAGCTGTCCAAATCTAATTTATCTGACGTATATATTAAAATAAAGAATATATATATATATATATACTGTATATATTCATTCAAAGAATATATATATACTTTGTTTTAATATATACGTCAGATAAATTAGATATATATTAGCACAGCACTTTACTCCGTGCTATAATCTTACATACTAACTACGCTAGTAATTTTAGGTCAAATATATAGTAAGTGTACCCAAATTTGCTTGAAGGTAGAGTGGAAAACTATATTGGAAAATTACTCTCAGTACACCCGACCAAGATCTGAACCTCGATCTCTCCGTCATCAGCAGCCTAGTCTACTGCGAGTGTGACTCCTTAAACCAATTGGTCACCAAATAGGGTTATATATTTGATTAAACCATAAAGTGCGCATAACTATTTTGGCTCTACCTTACCTCTATTCACTACACCCCCCCCCCCTTACCACAAAAAAAATAAAATTTCATTTTCAATTTCAACCCCCTTCCCCCCTAAAAAAAGGAATAGAATTTAATTTTCAATTCCACCACCACAAAAGTATGTGGAACTCTCTATCTATACCTTTAAAAAATTCCAGAAAAAAAAGTAATTAGCTGGAGCCAATCTGTCCCACGTTCACACCCCTTTCCTACCCTCTACCTCTCCCGACAGGCAGAGTCGAACTAATCCACTTTCATTCCCTTCTTTCACGTCATACAGTTTCGACCGTTACAACAACCCTCTGTGACCCCAGCTCCCATCGCAATCCAAAACAACTCAATAAATCACCTGCTTAAATATCGAATCTAAAAGAGATAAAGAACCCACCAATGTACTTTAAATTCGACGGTCCTTTTGTGTGTCTGTATGAGTGTGTGTGTGTGTGTTTGTTTGTTTTTTCTATTGTTATCGGTCCATTTTTACTGCTATCCTATCCCCACACTATCCCCCACCCCTGAATACCCACACTCAACCAAATCCATTGTAATTAATTCTCTGTAACTCTAGAAATTGCGCAATTAGCGTTTCCATTACATGAAACCTTTTCTACCCATTCCTCGTATTTGTTAAATTTACCCTTCTCTTTTATTTATTTATGAAGGCGTATTGAACTGTTGTATAGTCTTTTACCTAAAACTCAAATCATTTGTCTTTATTTAAATATGATATCATATTGCATGAAGTACATATTACCCATAACTCAGAAAGGAAGATCAAAGATCGAATCTGGCCAAGATCACTTAACGAACCAGGTTTTTCATCCCAAGGGCCAAAATTGATTATTAGTTTGCACTTGGCTTGCAATGGCTGTGCAAGCCTATAAAACACTTCATAAACCATTATTTTCAATAATTATTTTTAAAAAATGTAGTAGAATCTTTTAAATTTTATTGCCAGTTTTTTCTATTAATCTCCTAAAAATGTACAATTAAATATGCACGCACACGTTCACAAAACAACTTACTATTATAAATATACATTTATATATATTTTCATTAACCAAATAAATGTATATTAAAATTCAATCAATAGAATACTTTTTATTTCAATCATCAGATACTTCACATCTGCCATCGGGAGTTTTTATTTAATTTTCTTCCAGGACAAAGTGAGAGCCACATTTGGCCCGTAAGCCACCAGTTGGACCACACTGGTCTGTGCCATCATTCTCACTATATACTTAACTGCCGAAGACTGGTATATTGAAGTCGTAGCTAGGGTATTCATTTCATAATAATTTTCCAGCCTACCACCAACAAATGTAGTTACACTTCATCTAAATACAACCTTCCTCATTCATATCACTTGCGTGATTAGAACATACGTGTAAAACCCAAATGGGTTGTTAGACGAAGTGCTAGAAAATTAATAGAAATATATAATTAAATTATATTCTACTTCAATCTAAAGGTTATGATAATTTTTATTTATATACATTTACTCAATTGTTCAATTATATCCGGCTTAGAGGTAGGGTGTTTAGTAATACTTTTACTATAGTAGGGTGAGTTAATTTTAAATCTTGTTCTGATATACTGTCTAATACTAGACTGATAAAGTGATCGTTAAATAACAAAAGCTATTAAATATCAACGCTTGAAAAAGATAATTGATCAAGTTTTGATGGTTTATAGTGACGGTACCAGTATAGGTTGTTATGGAGATTATACGTCGGACTAATCTATAATGGTTTCCAGTATTGTGGTGGTCGTAGCTGGAATTAAGGTTGAATTTATTAAAGATATTGTATCATAAATATTTCCTTTTTAACTTTCTAAGGAAATGCTGATACATTTTCTATTAATTATCCTTGAATTTTCCTTATGCCATTAGTGTGATTAACAGTGATTAGTTCGGACTAGTGGTTACATTGCAATATAGAGGAACAAAATACTATTTATATTGAGATAGTAAATTATTTAGAATAACAGAATATATATGTTTTTAAACTCTTAAATCTTCTCTGAACACAAATTTAAAAAAAGACCTACAAAAATGTAGGCCACATAAAAAATAATGTATTGATAACTAGCAATGCCGACTTTCCAAACAGGTCAAAAAGTTAAAATAAACAAAGAAATATGGTATACTTTTATGTCCCTACTGGTTTCATTTTAAAGGCTATTTATAACTTCCTTTTTTTTGTCAACAAGTTTGTTTCTTGTTTCTTTGAGTTTTTTTATTTCATTTATTACTAGATGGTGTGTGAAAGAGAAACACCCAAAACCTTTACGTGAAATGGTATGGTAAAGGCGATTTAGTGGAAAACAAAAAGATACTGGAGATATGAGGGGTGAGGGGATTTGTAAATGTTCTCTTTAGTGTTGTAACCTTTTTGTATGTGTGTGTATATATATATAAGAAACTATTTTGTTTCCCATTCCAAATTACTCTACAAGTGTACAAAGGGATAAATTGTGTACTTTTGTAATTGTTATATCGAAATAAGCTGGGAAAAAAGAAATTTTACACCTGATCATTGAAATATTTTGAAATTTATGTTTTCGCTATTTGCGTAGATTATACCACGGTGAGTTAAAAACAACTAATTAGATAAATCTAATGATAATTAGTTGTATGTGGTATAGTAACTTATTAAACAATAAAATTGTCTTTGATTAGTATTGTTTGCCATTCGCAAATAGAATTGAAATATTTAATAAGAATAGCACTGGGATTAAAGACAAAGGCATAAATTTAGATAGATTTTTTTTGTTCCAGGAAGTCCATAGCGTGAATACAGACTGGATGTAAAGATAGCCCAGGTGGGCAGTGTGGGAAAAACCAGTCTTATTTTTTGGTAGAATAGATTGACACCTCTACTGTGATATAATTATGTGGGGAAAATAAATTATAATGAAATCGTTTTAAAGAAAGTTTATTAAAATTAATGTTTGTCTGCATAGTAATTGTTTCTTTTTAATCGCTAATAAAAATATTAAATACTCAAAAAGATATTTATGTATTTAGGATTTGTTTAAATATATCCTAATATTTTAAGTGCAGAAAGTCTTCGAGTTCAATTAATTAATGAGGGCCTACACAGCACAATTTGTCTGGATACCCTTAAATAAGGTATCCTTTTAATAATGGTAACAATATTTTAAAAGAAAATATGAGCAGATAGATATTCCAAATTCCAAAATATTATAGACATAATCAACTTGTTTATTTAACTTTTCAAACTCCCTTATAGTAAATTTAACTTCCATGTATCTCAAAATTACACACAAGTTTTAACGCTCCAAGGATTATGTGTATATTTTGAATAATCAAAGCTAATTAATTAACTGTTTGTCAAACAAAGGAATCTGTATGAACTTTGAATGATCAATAAATAATTACCTTGTATGTAATTCCATGTTGATGAATTTGTTTCAACACAATGATAGAGACTTTAGCGTGTGCTACCTTTAGGCAACACTAGCACTCATATTAATTTCACGGTGACCTGGCGGTCTAGGGGTAGGGTGTCAGACTTCTTTGTTTGCGGCCGGGGTTAAATCCTCACCCCGGCACAGATTTATCTGATTACCAAACCCTTCCTTCACCTCTGACAAGACATCTTGTGAATGTGGGGAATGCCAGGCCCCCACCGTGGTTCGGATTCCACGTTAAACTGTAGGTCCTCCATTTCATCTCACAATCACCCTACCATTACACATTAGCGTAAGTGCGTACAACCCGAACGGGTAGTAAGACGNACCAAACCCTTCCTTCACCTCTGACAAGACATCTTGTGAATGTGGGGAATGCCAGGCCCCCACCGTGGTTCGGATTCCACGTTAAACTGTAGGTCCTCCATTTCATCTCACAATCACCCTACCATTACACATTAGCGTAAGTGCGTACAACCCGAATGGGTAGTAAGACGCGGTGCTAATAATAATAATTAATTTCACGTCCTTCTTATGAGCCCTTTTTTTCTTTTTAATACTGATAAATATTATACAAGTTTAAGTATCCGGCGCTGCCTCGGAGAAATCTTTTTAGTTCAGTTACTGTGCGTGAAAGGTAACTTTAAAATTAGTGCCTTTAAAAGCCCCCCAGCGTTGTCCATAGCCTTTTTGCTTCCAACACACTTTTTTAATAAATTTTAAAATATGTAATACAATTTTTTTAAATTTTTCCTTTTAGGTTCACACGTTTATTAACAAGGGTTTTTTTTTTTTAATTTCAGACCTCTATGAAAGAGAGGTATATATCGTGCAATACTCATGACAGACAAACAAACTCTTCATGTTATTAATAAAGATAAGATAAGGACTGATATGAAAAGTAAATAAGTCAAAATGTAACCCAAAATATCAAGATAGCTTGAAACGGTATTATTATATTACTAATATATACGTACTGCACATATTAATTAATATAACTATTGTGTTATTCTAATTTTTAAATTCCAATGTTTTTGGAGTACATTCCAGAACTATTTTAATGCATGTAAAAAAAATCCTTTTTCATGCAATTTAAAATCGAGGTTCCTGAAATAATTTTAATGGATTTAAAATAACTATGGAATTCTAAATTTATGTGTCTCATTTTAGTTATAAAAGAATAACAATTTTTAATTTTTTAGATTAAATTCCCATAAATATATTAATTATGATAAATAATTTGCTCTTTTCCTTTAATTTAAATGGTTCTTTAATATGTTAATAGTATATAATATGAGTTTTAATTTGTATTTGTCAAATATTATGTATAAATATGTGCCTTACTTTCGCAACATTGACTCCTAGTGGAGAGTGAAATTCTACCTGCATAACGACCTATTATTACGAGTTAAGATTTGAAACTATCTTTCTTATATTTCATGAAATTTATCCTGGTAAGTGAAGCTTCCCCAAATACTGGGATTTTGTACATATTCTTTAATTGAAATACGTATTTAACTTGCTATAAAATATAAAGAATTTCATGGAACTTGTTCGTTTACCATAGTAATAATAATTGGCCTAAGATTATTATTATTATTAGCACCACGTCTTACTACCCGTTCGGGTTATACGCACTTACGCTAATGTGTAATGGTTAGGGTGATTGTGAGATGAAATGGAGGACCTACAGTTTAACATAGAATCCGAACCACGGTGGAGGCCTGGCATTCCACACATTCACAAAATGTCTTGTCAGAGAGGAAGGAAGGGTTTGGTAATCAGATAAATCTGTGCCGGGACCGAGGATTGATCACCGGCCGCCAGCACAGAAGTCTGACACCTTACCCCTAGACCGCCAGGTCACCGTAATTGGCCTCAGAGATTAAAGAATTTGAAACCATGTAGTTTCTTTTTTTTAGTATTTTAGATATGTACTAAATGATTGTTCACTCTCCCTGCACGCAAATGCGGGTTCACTTTCTCTAATTCAACCTCCCCACTTCCTAATACATTAGAGTAATTAGTACTTAAAGCGTATAACCCGAACGGGTAGTAAGACGCGGTGCTAAAATAAATAAATAAAATATATAAATAAAAAACTTTACTACAACTAGACCACCATGATGTAAATAATGAATTTAAATGGGTTCTAATGATTATATTAATCTATACATCCTTTTTTGATGAATGTATAGATATAATAAGAACTGATCTAAAGCGATAATATTCAAGATTCACTTATTAAGTGATAGTAATTTCAACAATATATGTAAACGTGGGAAAGCAGCCACGTGTCTCTCTATCAGCTACCTAGATGAAATTTTCTATGAAAGCAAGTAAGGGAAGAGCACAAGGACTGCTGCATCATGTTACTCGATGAATGTTCTAGAAGCTAACACTTCGTATATATTCCTTTTGGCAAGCATAGACCTTGGTGGTTGCCGAGCTGTCCGGGCGTTTGTTAGTCATATGAAAACATATTTTCGTTAAACATCACCGAATATTAATCGGAACCTTAAACATTCTACGCAGGGGACAATCTAGGGTTAGTCCTGATCCAAAAATTTTGGGTCAACACAGCTTCCTATAAAGGTAATTAGTAGCACGTGATCTATATATATATATATATATATATATATATATATAGCACCACGTCTTACTACCCATTCGGTTTATACGCTTTAAGTACTAATTACTCTAATGGATTAGGAATTGGGAAAGTTGAACTAGAGGTAGTGAACTCGCATTTGCGTGGAGGGGGAGTGGAAAACCATTTAGGAAAAACCACCCCCAGCTCACCCGACCGATATTCGAACCTCGATCTCCCCGTCCTCAACAGTCTAGCAGCTCAACACGACTCGCGCGTTAGCCAACTAAGCCACAGAGGCGGGTATATATATATCATCCATCACTGTTTTCAGCCTGTGGCTTGGCTCGAGTATTTTTATTCAAGCCATATATTTTTCACTACCGGCTTGATAGGCCTGTCGTAGCTTCATATACCTTATAATCTAACTTAAGACTAGGACTGGCACAACATCCAATCCCCGGCCATTAATTCATCACTTGGAAAGGGTGAACCCCACATATAACCAATGATAAGCTTTTTGGTCATACCAGGAATCGAACCCATCACCCTTAGCTCAGTAAGCAGACATACTACAAACTGAGTTAAAGTGTCAAACGTGATATCTGATCAGATCCCAATTGTCAAGATTCATAACAGTGAAATATACTAATAAAACATATTAATATACTATTAAACTCTACAAATAAAAAAAGACACCCTGCAATAAATTACATAATTAAAATATTGTCACATGAATGTGGTGACATTATATTGTATTATTATTACTACTAGTAAGAGAGAACTAACCGCACAAGGTTATATTCTGATAATATACAAAGCGTTTGCAAAATGATGGTTTACTATACTTTGCGATTTGCAGCCTGTACATTATTATGTCTACGTACAGATCAATGAACAACTCCACAGAGCAAACATAATGGCGCTTTTTGACATAAATATATAGTTCAATCGAATAGAATTTTTAGAAAATATATTATATTTCGTGGGATACAAGATAACTTTGAGCAATTGAGCTTATTTTATAAGAGGCATATCATAAAGAGTGTACCCAGTGAAAATAGAGCACACTTAAAGCAGGTTTTTAAAAAAAATAAACAAACCATTAAAACACCCCCACTGAGTGTCCAAGTCTTCAACGAATGTTCCGTCCAGAAGGTGTTCATGAAAACTAATTAAATCATGGATATACTCTACGGTTCACATCATGAATATACGTGGGTTTTCAAATTCCACGAAAAGTATCTGAAAAGAAACGGATTATTATACAAAAAATAATAGAGTATGATTAGAATTACAAGTGTCTTAACCCACATCACTCTACTGGAGAAATAGGAGATAATCCCACACAATGGGGGTAGCCAGGTATTAGGCGTCTGTCTCGCAATATAGTAAAGTAGCTCCTCTGTAACTAAGAGATATAGCCTCAAATCTTGGCCAAACGCCCTAAATATTTGTAGTTATATGTTACCTATTACTGTATATTTCCCCATCCCAAGTAGTTGAAGATAATGCAGGTGCACTTTAATTACCTTTTAATTCATACTCTACTAAAATAAACTGTCAAAATATATGTCTTTAAGATTTGGATGTAGGGAACGCAGGCTAAGGCCAGAATATTTGCAATTTTTATAACAAAATATGTTTTTGGTAAAATAAAATAAAAAATAATTTAGTAGTTTAGTAATTTAGTAGTTTTAATTTTCTTCACTTGGTTGTATCAACCATTGTTGAATATCTGTCAAGGGTTTCCTGGAATTTCATGAAAACTTTTTCTCTTCATTTAAAAAGTTTCTCGTCTAATGCCGCTATGTTCATGACAGATATTCAACAACTGTTGATATCACCACGTGAAGAAAATTAAACTCTTGTGTTTCTTCTGGAGCAATATTTATTTACTTTGGCAAAAAAAGGAAAAAAAAATTGCCCTTAGCTATCATTCTCTACACCCACACGTTAAGCGATATATTAAAAACCATAAATAAATAGGCGAAAATAAATAACTGATGTTGGTGTTATTTTGAACATTAATAACTTAATTTAACACATTTAAAAATTGCGCCATTTTATTTTGGGAACCATTTGATTAAAGTAAGTACGGTGAGTAGAATTGGAGTGTACAATAATGAGTCTCTAAATAAGAATTAAAAATGTTTGTTAGCAGCACTAAAATATATTTTTTTTAAAATTCAATACCGGATTAATATTGGCTCAGTTACACTAAATCAACCCAAAAATAGATTTAAACCATAATTGAATTTTGATCACTCAGAATAAGATCGTAAATATTATTATAATCGAAAGCCACTATTTATCAACTCATATTTAATCTACAATGTTATCTATACCGTGAAGCATGTCCAAACCATGTTAAACCATTACAAACTTCCGCAGCTCTCCAGCTAATACGCTTTTCTAAAATCGATATATCGGTTTGTACATCGGGACCACGAATAACGTATAACAAGCGCGGACACTTGTGTCAACAATTTTGGGTTATTTACTCGTTGTGGAAATGAACCCCTTCCCCCCCTTTCTCCACCCTCGCCATTCATAACCGACCGTGTCTGCCATTTCAATAATCTACCCACGGAAATGAAATGAATCAAAATTTGGATACGCCTCGTTAATAATAACAATAAAAAAAATAGAACCCATGTAAAATAAAAATTTCCAAACTGAATGGCGTGATTTCAAATCTACATCACAAGAGATAGAATTTTTTTTTTGTGTTTGTTTTTAAATTGAGAGGATGGGCTTATAGCGGTGACATATTTATATGTTTCCTAATATTTATTCAAACCCGATTCATATTAATTTCACAGAATTGTGTAGGCGATAGCAACTAAACAAATTGAAAATCACTACAAATCAACACTTTTGTGTGCTTTGATGAAGTGTGTTTCCAATCGCACCAAATAGTCTACACGAATAAGATAGCACCTTAAAAATTGCGTGTTTGCTGATTAGGAACAAATACAATGTATATTTGTTTATTGATACAAAGAGTATCCATTTTAAAAAATAGCTACTTTTAAAAAAAAAGGATTAAATACACAAGCTATTATAGTTGTTAAGTGCAGCTACAGCTTCACACAAATATCTCATTTTTAAATTTAAAACAAAACCAGTTTCAGTGCCTGCATGGTCTAAGAAGTCATTCCCGCAATAGACTAGATTGGAGATGATGGCGAGATCAGTGTTAGATCCCGGTCGTATGTACTGAGGATTATTTTTCTTAAATGGCTTCCCACTCTCTCTATCCACACAAATGTGGGTACACTTCCTCTAAAATTTCACCTCCCTAATCCTTAACACATAGTAATTAGAACACATGAGTATAAGCCAAACGTGTAGTAAGGAGGAGTGTTAAAATAAATTATATTGGTAAATGACAACTGGAATGGATCCCAGGTTCGATTCCTAGCCCCAGATGTCTTTTTCCAATTTAAAAAATACTTTGAAAATATATAACTAATGTAACTAGAATAGTTAGACATACGGATAGTGTGCCAGACTCCTACATTAAAAATATATTTTGATCCTCACCAGCGGAATCGGTGTGCTCGCGGGTTAAGGTGTAAACCTCATCTGGTTTGTCTTACAAGTAACAGGAAGATAATTGTTTCCACAAATTATTTCTACAACAAAATTACACAAATGTAATTAGACCAAACTCGAGCCATACCAACAAAGTGAACACCGTCTGTTGAAGAAGATAGTGGATTGAGAAAACAATTAAGAAAGCCCACAATGGCTGAGATTCAAATACTGACCTCTTCGGTCGCTGTAGAACAATACTAGATGAGCTTGATATTTAGTCTAAGTACCGATCGTTTTATTTTAAGCGTATGGTATTATTGACCTGCAGAGACCTGACATCCTATCGCAGTCTCCTGTATGTAGACTACCCGCCGCTCTGGTGGCACGGAGCATTGCCCAGGGTACACCACAGATGTTGTCAACAAGTACCCGCAACGAGATGATGGGATGATATTGAATATGGAGGTGTGGGCCACTAAAAGTCTTAAATCAAATTTACCAAGCCCTTGTGACCGTCGGAATAAGTCCCCCCAAGTGAAAAAATACCTAGGGTACTAACCACAAATCTACTCTGTGACCCCTAGGTTTGTAGGCAGGTGTACGTACCACTACACCACGGGGACGAATTACCAACCCGTGTATCTACTAAAGTAATTAGTTTATATTAAACACTTTTCTCTAACGAAGAGTGTTGACACACTAACCATTCAACCATGCGTGAGCTACTTTATTTCCACGCGCACCACGTATTACTAACAGTCCCGCCGGTATAATTTGTAATCATACTAGTAGAGTAATGATGAGAACGGAATAATTTTAGAAGAGACACACATAATTTTTGGGGGATAAAATGACTAACCATTTATGAGAAATAATTTCAACGCATTAAGACGGAATTTAAATCCGAAATTCTATGTCACAATCAGACAATACGTTTCTGACGCCTTTTCCGCCATAATCTCCGGTGGTGACTCTTAATTAAGTGATTTTTTTTAATTAAATTCTGGATGGCTTTGGGCTTAAGTCCTCTGTTTCAATTATTGGAAACCACACTCATCATTTTTATTGCAGAAGTCGGTGACCTGGCGGTCTAGGGGTAAGGTGTCAGACTTCTGTGCTGGCGGCTGGGGTTCGATCCTCGGTCGTGGCAAAGATTTATCTTATTACCAAACCCTTCCTTCACCACTGACAAGACATTTTGTGAATGTGGGGAATGCCAGGCCTCCACCGTGGTTCGGATTCCACGTTAAACTGTAAGTCCCCCATTTCATCTCACAATTACCCTACCATTACACATTAGCGTAAGTGCGTATAACCCGAACGGGTAGTAAGACGCGGTGATAATAATAATAATAATAATTTATTGCATAATATAGTCAACATTTTTTCATGTATAGTACTTACATATGATATATCTAGCCTGAGACACTTAAGACATACAAGATGAACACTAGTGTACCTTTATTTTGGTTGGAAGAACAGTAGAGAAAATTCAAACATATTTCTTTGTTATCAACATATATCATATTTTACTATATTATTTGTGTTATTTTATAGGTATTGATAGTAACCATCAAAAGTGACGGCTGTAAACATTATGACATGACGTATAAATATATTAAGGGTCAGTTTCATAGTCAAATTTAGTACGCCTCAAGTGCGGCGCTACACTAAGTACAAGACGACACCTACCTAAACCAGAATGGAATGGGACCATTCTGGTTTAGGTAGGTGTCGTCATGTACTTAGTGTAGCGCCGCACTTGAGGCGTACTAAATTTGACTATGAAACTGACCCTAAGATGGGTTTAGTAACTTTAGTAACTAACAAATACGGTTTTCCCCAACAATTTTTTATTACTACCAGTTATAGATGATTTGATAACCATTCCAGTAAAAGGTTTAGATCATTGAATCACAAATAAAGGGAACGAATTGTTTGAAAAGCTTTAGTTATCATGTGTCAAATAAACATACCACCATCCACTTCTGTGGCCGCATAGTCTAAGGCACTACTCTCGACTTGGATTAGACTGCCGATGGCCGGGGATATCAAGGTTATAATCTAAGTTGGGTGTACTGAGAGTGTTTTTACCAAAATATTTTCTTAATAATCAAATAACCGAAGCTATTGTGTATGCATATTAGTGAGGGATCACTCCACACAGATATCAAATTACGAAAATTGAAATATGACACCTGGACACGGGAATCTAACCCGTGACCTTTGGCTTAGTACTCCACTGCTCTAACCACTGAGCTATCCAGGATAAGATCCACCCCAAACAATTATTATTATAATAATTGTACATGTGGCGCATAAGCCAACTACCGAGTCGAAGGTGGCTGCATTATCTGATAGCTCGTGATATTAATAAAATCACACATTTGTAGCAGACTATTTCTCCTAAGTTTATCATAGACTCTTTGGCCCAGTTTCATAGTCAAATTTAGCACGACTCAAGTGCGAGTCGATACTAAATACAGGAAGACACCTCCCTTGACCACAATGGAATGGGCCCGTTTCACATATGAAACGGGCCCATTCCATTCTGTTTCAGGTAGGTGACGTCTTGTATTTAGTATCGACTCGCACTTGAGTCGTGCTAAATTTGACTATGAAACTGGGCCTATGCCTTAAACTATGAGTGAAGAATGACCTTGGGCACGAGACGAATCCTGGATAGCTCAGTGGTTAAAGCAGTGGCGTAATAATCCAAAGCTCCCAGGTTCGATTCCCGTATCCAGATGTCATTTTTCAATTTTCAGAAAAAAATAATTCTTCCATTCTTACACGCAAATGTGGGTACACATACTCCAACAATAACCTTTTAAATCACTAGTAACATTAGCATAGTTAGTACATAAGATTATAAACCAAATGGGTAGTAAAGCGTGTGGCTAAAAAATTAAAAATCAAACATACCACCCGGGGAGTACCGACGTGGTTAAAGCATTCAACCACCAAGTGCTGTAGTCGAAACTACTCAAGGTCAAAACTTTAGTATGAGTAGAGAACTAAGTAAGATCAATATTATTGCTTTATTGTAGCTCATTTACCAATGTTTCTGGTGATAACATTATTCGTATTAGTGTATTAAGTAAGATATGGATTAATTTTTTTTAAATAAATATTTATTAAAATTGATAGCAGTTACAGAATATGAATATACTTTTTGTAAAATGAAAAATGTTTTGTAAAATATGAATGATTATGTATTAAAATAGGTACCGTACTCATTAAAATTAGCATATATAATAATGTTAATCTATTGATATATAATAAGTTATAACTTTATTTTCAACTTTTTTCTTTCACATATAATTTTTATAGTATTGTGGTTTTATCTCATTTTAATGTGTTTTGTGTTATTTTTTAATGTTCTAATAGTATTTTTCATGTTTTATAAAAAAAATCGCCTTTTGCCTAATTTTAATTTGTATTATGTATTTAATTGTTCTTAATTTTATCAAGCCAATAATTAAGAAAAAAAATCTTACACTATATAATGCTCCTCAGCACAATTAATTTAGAATGTCTTCTAAAATGTTGTACTGAAGAATAATTTAAATTGGAGCTAATACTTTGAAAATCGTGGTATCTCAAATTCATTGGTTCTTTTTAAACAGTTGGAAAATATATTACTAAGAAATAAACTAAAGGATTTTTTTTAATTTATAAAGGGATATTTTTTATCATACCTCGCCGCCATTAAACTTAATTTTAGTACCACGTATTATTAACCGTTTCATGCTAATGGTTTCAAGTATATGGAAAGTTATATTTATAGTAAATGTACCCGCATTTGTTTGAAGGGGTAGCGGAAAACCGTTTTGAAAATACCACCCTCAGTATAATCGACCGAGATTCGAACCTCTACCTCCCCGTCAATTGCAGTCTAGTCTACTCCAAGAGTAGCGCGTTAGATCATGCGTCCACCGAAGCGGGTAAACCTTTCTTCGAGTTTGTGATTATGCGAACGAGGAGGAGATATACTGATCTTCAGGTAATTTGAATTTGGAGGGGGAATTGAGGTGGTCACACTCGAGTGACATCTCTCAATTCACAGAGCAATATAGTGCGTGTGGTTCAATATCTGCGAAACTTACGAGGCCCGAGGGCTTGCAAGAGTCTGGTGGAAGGTAATATATCGTCCGGCAAGCGCGGAGGAAAGTGAAAAGAATGAGAAAATTGAGGGGGTGGGAGTGTGTGAGGTAAGGGTGTGACGGGGGTTGAGGAGAGAAATATATAGCTCTGGTAGGGTAGGACAGTGTGTGTGTGTGTGTGTGTGTGTGTGTGTGTGTGTCTTTGTGGATGATAAATGTATAAATATAGAGTGTGTGTAGGAAAACAATAGTCTATTAGATGTTGGTACGTTAACCTTTATACTCAGATCCATAAATACCTTGACATAATTTATTTTTAAGAAACTTGTAAACTTATATTTAAAATCTATTTAATATTTAATCTCACAAAATTATTATTGCAACTTATTTTGGTAACAGGGTCAATATAATATAATATAATACGTAAAGCCGTAAAATTTAGGGTGAAAAAAATGTACACCCTAATTAATACATTGTTTAGCTATTTAATTAAATATCAAACCATAAAATACAAATACCTCCCATTACTAACCAGTATCGTACGAAATAACTAATATACTCGTACATAGGCCTACTTTAAAATAATAATAGAATACGATTAAACGCAACTTAAACCAATTTAATAAAAATAAATTTTGGGAAGATAGATTTTGACTTCCAAAAACCATTAGTCTGAAGAGATAGTGAAAAAGGCCCAGTTTCATAGTCAAATTTAGTACGCCTCAAGTGCGGCGCTACACTAAGTACATGACGACACCTACCTAAACCAGAATGGAAATGCGCCAGTTTCCTATGCGAGAACGGCCCAGTCCTTTCGAGTTTAGGTAGGTGTCGTCTTGTATTTAGTGTAGCGCCGCACTTGAGGCGTACTAAATTTGATTATGAAACTGGCCCATTATCCGATTTAAAATCACATAAATCAAATGACCTACATTTCACATAGGTGAGATTTAAAAACTTGACCTCTTGGGATTAAAGTTTACAGTGCCAGATGAACTAATATGACAATGAGCACACACTAACGCATAGATCTCAACATACAAAGAATACCTTATCAGAATTGGCCAACATTTAAATATTTATTTTAATACTTATAAACACACACACTTATGACCGGGGAGTTTAGGGAATTAGACTAATATTCCTACCAGATATATATTGACCGAAAGGTCAAGGTTGTAAACCTATAGGGGCTCTTTAAGAATGGCTATCCAAATTTAGATTTATTATTAATGGATTTTTCCCATACTCTCCAAGCTAATTCGTAAATACGTTATATCAACAGACATCTCTTAACTATTTCTCATATTAATCTGTTATTATCCCTTGAAATGTAAGCACAAAGACATATGTCTCACCCCAAGGATAGCATGTAATTTAGGAAGATAGTATTACTTGAACTCAAACGTAATATTCTAGTGCGGTTTTCTGTAACCTTCATTAGAAAACAGTGAAATACAGACCTAGTGAAACTTTTTTTTTTATCAAATTTTAAAATACAGAATCAAATTTTAAAATATATAATATTTTAAAATGCCAATTTCGTTATAAAATTTTCACTTGTTATTGCATAACTATTTCTGGTTAGTGGATATGTTTTATAGAACAGTACTACTGATATTTCCTTGGGGAGAGAATGCAACAAATTAACAGGGATCTCCATCGATACTAAGCCAGTTCCTTGGATAGGCAGAAAGACCGAGTCAGTGATATCAGTTAACAGTAAGCTACGGCAAATAGTTCAATAGAGCTTTGTTGAGATACCCATATTTCAGACGTTTAAATTATTGACCTATGGTTGGTATTAAATCAGAAAAATTGATGGAGCTTTTGTGCTCGATCTGCGTCCATGCGAGAGTTAACCACATTGCATGGTTTAAAAGTTCGTACAACCGGTACAGGCGAACCATCAAACCCTTTTGTAAGCCATCTGTACGTTTTCGATCAATTTCCGTCCGTCAAGTGACCGTTATTTCGTCAGGTATCCAGATAATCCTTAAAGTTAGTATAGAGAACCACAACTACGTTCACGAATAATTTTCGCCCGTAAATTGGTCGATTTCTCCTGAGATGCAGGTAACTCGCTAAGCCTGTATTGCAAACCCTTGGTCACAGACAAATAATAAACAGACTCTCAACCTTCCAAGGGTTTCACTGGGCCCCTTTTGCCAGCTTGAGTCCTTCAACACTGGGCTTCGCTAGTGTCACTGCTGGGTGATGATAGGACAACTGCAGCGATCCTAGTGCGTAAGGACTGAAGCTGCCTAAAGGAGCGCAACCATTTTAACTTGGAGGTTGAATGTCTGGGTATATTATTTGTCTGTGCCCTTGGTTTCATTTCGATCACTTTCATGTCGACAGTTGGCCGTTCTTCCCACCAATACCCAGGTAGGCTCATCAAGCCTCTATAGTGTACAGCAATTTATAATAGTGACTTCTGTTCTCGTTCCTCACTGATCTTCATTTGGCCACTCTTCCAAAAGATATTCAGTCAACCCGTCAATCATATATCATGAGTTCTAGATGTGAACCATGTCTAAATCCCTTTCTGATAGTCAAATGTTCACCTTTACATCGGATTTACAGGTAAACCATCAAGCCTGTGTCATGAGTCATCGATGTAACTCATGAATTCATCTCTTTATGATCGTCAAATGTCTGCTCTTACACCCAATATCCAGGTAATCCGTCATCCTGTATCGTGAATCATAGATGTGATTCATTTCCTAATCCTCTACTGATCGTCCACTGTCCGCTCTTCCACCAGATATCCCGCAACATGTAAAGCCTCTATAGGGAATCATGGGTGCGACTACAGTCCTCATTATCAAGTAAGAAGTTTCTCTCTGGGTCACAAAATGAATTGAGGTCATGAAATAAGCGTGGCTCATGAGCACGTGTAACCAACCCTAGTGAAACCGAGACGTAGAAGAACCCATGACCGCCTCCCGCTGTAATTTGGGGGGATTTAACTTGATTAATTACGTACCTCTTTAATATATGGCATTATAAACTTGAAAGTTTATTGCCGTACTTATTCATGAGTATTGACTGGCAAACCCAATGGGAAGACCTAGACGCAGATGGGTCCTGAAAGAGATGGCGTGTAATGAGTTGGACTGGATAGAACTAATTCAAGATAGGGATAGGATGTAATGAGGTGGACCGGATAGAACTATCTCAAGATAGGGATATTCTATAATGAATTGGACTAGATAAAACTATCTCAATATATGAATTAGTTCTTATGAGTTGGACTGAATAGAACTAGTTAAAGATAGGGGTAAGTTGTAAAGAGTTGGACTGGATATAACTAGTTCAGGATAGAAATAGGGTGCAATAAATTATATTGAATAGAACTATATCAAGATAGGGATAGGGTACAATGAGGTGGACTGGATATATTATTATTATTATTATTATTATTATTATTATTATTAGCACCACGTCTTACTACCCGTTCGGGTTATACGCACTTATGCTAATGTGTAATGGTAGGGTGGCTGTGAGATGAAATGAAGAACCTACAGCTTAACGTGGAATCCGAACCACGGTGGAGGCCTGGCATTCCCCACGTTCACAAGATGTCTTGTCAGAGGTGAAGGAAGGGTTTGGTAATCAGATAAATCTTTGCCGTGACCAAGGATTGAACCCCAGCCGCCAGCACAAAAGTCTGACACCTTGCCCCTAGACCGNACGGTGGAGGCCTGGCATTCCCCACGTTCACAAGATGTCTTGTCAGAGGTGAAGGAAGGGTTTGGTAATCAGATAAATCTTTGCCGTGACCAAGGATTGAACCCCAGCCGCCAGCACAAAAGTCTGACACCTTGCCCCTAGACCGCCAGGTCACCGACTGGATAGAACTATCTCAAGATAGGTATAGTTGGTTTACTTTTGTAAGTGCATCAATGGACTTTCACGTTCCTAATGGCAGAGTAAGTAACTTATTATTATATATTTTTTAAATTCTGATATGAATTATAGAAAATATGTATGAGAGCTGAGCTTGAATACAAGATTAGTTTGATTTTTTTTAAAGAGAATCCTCTCTCTGTAATATTTCCTTTCACATTAGTTGGCATGTTATGTCTTTCTATCTTTAAACTAGAACTCTTGTCACAGAAGTAAAACTTCCTCAAACTCTTGTTACGAAACATAAATAAATTATGATTTTTGAAAGGACACTTCCACAACAATAAAACGATCTCATTTTACCGATCAGAGAACGACGAGAAAAGGGGGATGCCATCAAATGGCTAAGTCATTTTAAGAAAATATTGAAATTTTGATCTATTGTAGAGGCTTCTAAGTATATTAATAACCAAAAAGGTTATACACATATAATTTGAAACGCCTTGACAAGGAATATAATACGTTACATTGTGTTTTGAAATCAAACGCTTAATTCACCACAAGAGTTGTTTACATATTAATTTCATAAATATATTAAGAAAACAACCTTAAAAGTAACTGGTTTTAATATCCATTGACAGAGGAATTCATTTATTTGTAAATACATAATAAAATATATACATTATTATTAAATAGTGCTATTACATTACAATTAGTTTATTCTACATAAGCTTAGACTTTGGAAAACAAGGAAAAATGAAAAGAAATATCAGTAAATGGTCATAAATATGCTATATGAATTTCTTCGCCAAATACTTAAATATAATATAAAATAGCTTTACAATATTTAGTAAAAATGTGAAGAAACAAACAATATTATCATTTCAGAAATGTTATGATATAACATTCGATTAAACTTACACATTACTATGCAAATATTCTAGTTATTTTAATCACTTCCAATAATTACGCCTAAACAAGAGAAGAAACAAGACGTATTTATTTTAGTCCTCAACTATAAATGAGTAATCTCATAAAAATTATGTAGCACATATGTAAGCAAATACTTTTCTCTAATAACATATTAACAAACTTAACTTTTGTAAAATATAAAAGACTAGCAGCCCAACCCGGCTTCGCACGGGCATAATAATATAATAAAAGAAAATACACAATGTTTTACAGTGAGTTTC
>CABFVX010003113.1:0-47888 GCA_902151425.1 Timema shepardi
TAAATGAATTAATATACACAGTTACTTACTCTAGGGCCTTAGGAACGAGGAATCCTGTTTCAGAAAAATTTAGAAAAGAGAAGTATCTTTTTCCACAAAAGAGCGTAAGAATCAAATTCATTTTCAAAGACCTGAATTAAAAATAATATATATTTGCCTATAGCTAAGAAACTATGGGCTCTGTAAAATAAATTCCAAATACAATATTTGTTTCTTTAATAGTATTACAATTTTTTAGTGGTAGGTTATTTGTCTCTCATATAGTTGTGGAAAAATTATGAAAATTGGAAAATGTCTCCACATAAAGTACCCTCACAGCAATTTTCATAATAAAATGAGAATTGCCAGCTTGTTTATAATTACAGCTTGTGTATAATTAAACATTGCTAATCAAAATCGTTAAAGCGAATTTTGAGAAAGTCAACTTTTTCTCTTTTTGCCCTTCAGTAAACTACCCTTAATTTTAGGGTTGAATGTCTGATTCAAAAAAACCCTTGGGGGGACCTCATTAAAATCCTAGATACCAAGTTTTAGCCCAATCAGTAAAATAGTTTAGGCTCTAGCGCGAGGTACAGACAGAAGGCATCACGAAAATCACTATTTTGGTTTCAAGGGGTCATGAAAGGTCAACATTTATCAAAATCTCGATTCCAATTTTTTTTTGCCGATCACAATACCTTCGCTCCGAGGTATCAATAAAAAGTACCAATTTGTGTAGATTCACTTAATTCACCTTAATATTTACTAGCAACATTTGAATATAGGTCGCACTTGGTTACATTTATGTAAATTAATATTTGTAGTAAATTAATTTACATGTTTTGTTTATAAGATACAACCAGCCCGTACACAACACTTTGTATGTCCACAAATTAGACGTAGTCCTACTATTTCTACATAAGTCATCAAATATTCAACCAAAAGGACAAACATATAATGCACACTGCAAAATATTTGCCTTTACTGGCGTAACTATGATTACATAAATTTTCACATACAAATAAAGCTAAATATAAAATAGTATATTGTTTCTAAGTTTGTCGATCTGTACCTAGACAATACATGGAAGGCACCCATTGCCTTAAGGTGGTGATGTAAAGGACAAGAGAAAAGGCCAGTGTTTTTGCAGTTTTTTTAGGTATTAAAACATTTGTTTGGTTAAAATACATAAAATATTACTTCAGTAGAAACATAGATTTTAATCAGTCAAATGTGTCCTGAGATTTCATGACAAGATTTTTATTTAAAAAAATTTGTCATCTAAGGCTGCTCATGGCAGACATTCAACAGATGTTGATATCACCATGTGAAGAAAATTAAACTCTTTGCTGGTATATAAGCCATATTTTATTTATTTCTGCCAAATAAATGTTTTGATATAAAAACTGCACGAACACTCGCCTTTTCTCACTTCTTCTACATCACCACCTTAAATGACTTCACTGCTAGGATGAGTTAATGTTTGTCACGTGCTTAGAAGGGACGATGGCTAGACATGTACTACTTAAATATATGTGTTTATATTTGGAACGTGCAACATCGAGGTTATTAACGACTTAATCCTGGCATTAGGAGGATAAATGAGAGACAATTCACACACATCAGTCTGGATAGTAGAGAAGAAAGCCATAGTGCACTCTTTGTCGTTGGAAAACCAGTATATTGCTAGCTTGACGCCTTATACCGTATGATCACCATATTATTGTGAAGAACAACCACTTGTTCCCTAAATAGATTAGCGTTTTTAGAAATAATTGGATCATTTTCAAGAAATGGCTATCCCCTCCCCCCTCCTGCCTTTCTGAAAGAGTGGCCAAGATGTCGGAGAATGAATTTTCTTCTGAGCGCGAGATAAAATTTGCCATCTAGGCCACGTTATATATTTCTTCCCCCATCCTTGTTCATATATTTCTTTTCACACACAATTTACGCCATACGTAAATCATTTACAATTCAATTTTATTTTTCCCTTATACCGAACTTTTTATTCCTTTTGAAAATGACAAAATACAGGGCGGAGTGTTTGTATAACTGGTTGTGAACGAGAGAGAAGGAGAGAGTGTGAGTAAATGTTGGAGTATAAACTAAACACTCTAGAAAATGAATAAATACATTTTACGAGAGTAGTCTCGCAGTTAACAGTTTGTTTCATAACCAACTGCGGTGCTGCCATTTCTTCCCCCACCCTAACACTCAAGATGGCAACCTAGCACGGTGAGGATTGTTCGTGAAACTGCCACTAGATGTCACGCGCGCTGCCAGTCTCACACTTTATTACTAAGAGTGTAAAGAACCACGTATGGAAATAGCGGTTTAGAAAGAACTGATAAGCTACCGGGTGATCTATAACGTGGAACTCTTTTAGTGACGAGATTATGTTCCCCGGAGTTGATGGCTTCAGTGAAGGCGTGATATTAAATATTTATTCAAGCGTGGACTTGTCTGCGAACAGTAAAACGCGTTTGGGTTTACCAGTTTTATTTCAGTTTATAAAGAATAAATAGTCGGATGATGTATTATTTCGCTAGCTACTGATATAATTAGGTCACTTGAAGTATAATTATATTCATCTATATTATTATCTAGAGGCCATTTGACTTGACTGGAGTGGTCAATTCTGGCTCAAAAACTCTAGACCCGTTTGGGCTCTCATTCGGGTGCTATGAGGGTAATTTGTAAATTGTGATTTTCATATGGGTGTTCTATCCTTTCCTAGTGAAATTTAAGTGCGTTTCGCTCAAACTAATATTAGTAGTCTTTCCCCCTTAGATTAAAGTAATTAGCGAACAGTCTTCCTAGCAATTATTTGATGTGTATCACCAAAAAACTTGATGACGTTGTATAAACTATTGTATTGCTAACTTAAATCCTTCAACCTGTTGCGTATACAAATTGTCACAACAAAGCTCTCAGGACAATTTCAAACACGCAATAGAATCATTACACAACTGTTGACAACCATCAACATAGAATGGGGTGCTGAGGGACTCTGATTCGGGTGATCTGGGTTCAATCACGATCATAAATATGTGTAGTTTTCCATTCTCTTTCGTAACGAGTTTATTTCCTTTGAATTTCATTGTACATCTTGTTAATGAATTATTAGGTAGTGCAAGTAGAAGATGGGAGAAGACTCTTATTACCAACAAGACGATTAAAGATGGTACTACTTACATCGGTGGGCACACAGTTTTACCGTCAAGCTCAATGTTGACTGAGAGGTCCTTTTTTGAATCCTCTTCAGGTATATTGAGGTTGTTTTATTCTAGATAGTTTCTGACTCTCTTTCCACGCTAATGATTTTTTTATTTGAGCTATTTGATGTAGTAACCCAAATGTCACTGTTAATAACATATTGATGACAGTGATGACACGCTAGTGACAGTAATTACATGCTGATGACAGTAATGATACGCTCACATCCGGAATGGAACCAAGAACCCTCTGTCGTAGATCTACCTAATAAACTGTGTCACAGAAGAGAGAGAGTATTACAACTGTGTCACAGAAGAGAAAGAGAGATATAGCTATTACAACTGTGTCACAGGAGAGAGAGCTATAACAACTGTGTCACAGGAGAGAGAGCTATAACAACTGTGTCACAGGAGAGAGAGAGCTATTACAACCGTGTCACAGGAGAGAGAGCTATAACAACTGTGTCACAGGATAGAGAGCTATTACAACCATGTCACAGAAGAGAGAGAGTATTACAACCGTGTCACAGGATAGAGAGCTATTACAAAAACCGTGTCACAGGAGAGAGAGCTATTAAAACCGTGTCACAGGATAGAGAGCTATTACAACCGTGTCACAGGAGAGAGAGCTATTACAACCATGTCACAGAAGAGAGAGAGCATTACAACCGTGTCACAGAATAGAGAGCTATTACAACCATGTCACAGGATAGAGAGTTATTACAACCGTGTCACAGGAGAGAGAGCTATTACAACCGTGTCACAGGATAGAGAGCTATTACAACCGTGTCACAGGAGAGAGAGCTATTACAACCATGTCACAGAAGAGAGAGCTATTACAACCGTGTCACAGGAGAGAGAGCTATTAAAACTGTGTCACAGAAGAGAGAGAGCATTACAACCGTGTCACAGAATAGAGAGCTATTACAACCATGTCACAGGATAGAGAGCTATTACAACCGTGTCACAGGAGAGAGAGAGCTATTACAACCATGTCACAGAAGAGAGAGAGCATTACAACCGTGTCACAGGATAGAGAGCTATTACAACCGTGTCACAGGAGAGAGAGCTATTAAAACTGTGTCACAGGAGAGAGAGCTATTACAACCGTGTCACAGGAGAGAGAGCTATTAAAGCCGTGTCACAGGATAGAGAGCTATTACAACCGTGTCACAGGAGGGAAAGCTATTAAAACTGTGTCACAGGAGAGAGAGATATTACAACCGTGTCACAGGAGAGAGAGCTATTAAAACTGTGTCACAGGAGAGAGAGCATTACAACCGTGTCACAGGATAGAGAGCTATTACAACCATGTCACAGGAGAGAGAAAGAGCTATTACAACTATGTCACAGGAAAGAGAGAGATATTACAACTTTGTCACAGGAGAGAGAGAGAGCTATTACAACTGTATCATAAGAGAGAGAGAGAGTTATTACACCTGTCTCACAGAAGATAGGGAGATAGCTATTACAACTATGTTACAGGAGAGAGAGATATTACAACTATGTCACAGGAGAGAGAGCTATTACAATTGTGTCACAGGAGAAAGAGAGAGCTATTACAATTGTCTCACAGGAGAGAGAGCGAGCTATTACAACTATGTCACAAGGGAGAGAGAGAGCTATCACAACTGTGTCACAGGAGAGAGAGAGAGAGAGAGAGAGAGCTAGCGCAACTATGTTACAGGTAGAGAGAGAGCTAGCACAACTGTCTCACAGGAGAGAGAGAGAGCTATTACAATGGTCTCACAGGAGAGAGAGAGAGCTATTACAACTATGTCACAGGAGAGAGAGAGAGATATTACAACTATGTCACAGGGGAGAGAGAGAGCTATCCCAACTGTGTCACAGGAGAGAGAGAGATATATTACAACTATGTTACAGGTAGAGAGAGAGGTAGCACAACTGTCTCACAGGAGAGAGAGAGCTATCACAACTGTGTCACAGGAGAGAGAGCTATTACAATTGTCTCACAGGAGAGAGAGCTAGCTCAACTATGTCACAGGTAGAGAGAGAGCTATTACAACTATGTCACAGGGGAGAGAGAGAGCTATCACAACTGTGTCACAGGAGAGAGAGAGAGCTATTACAACTATGTCACAGGTAGAGAGAGAGCTATTACAACTATGTCACAGGTATAGAAAGAGCTAGCACAATTGTGTCACAGGAGAGAGAGAGCTACTCCCCCACCATATCAGCACCTATAGCTAGGAGTGTACCGCCACGACTCAGCGTGTATAGCGCTCCACAAGGACCTAGTAGAAGAACGTCATTTACCGCTACGTAAATCAGAGTGGGCCTCATTCATTGACCCGGCACAGCTGTGGACTGTCACACGTGCAACAGTGGCACAAGTTGCATCACGGGGATACAACTCTGCAGGAACTAACTTTACAATTTAATCTTAATGTTGAATAATCGATCATTGTTATTAGCCCCATGACTTACCACCCACCCTGGATAAATACATATTCATTAAATAATGCGGTTGTGATGATGAAGGACGAATTGAAAAGAAATGTACCCGTATTTGTATGGAGGCAGAGAGGGAATAAATTGAGGAAAGATCACCAAAGTCTGAAATCAAACCTAAACCTCCACTTCATCTGAAAACCAGACTATATGATTTTGACGTTTAGTCTGAGTGATCACCAGTACTGGCGCTATGAACGATATAAGCAGCAAGTAGAGATTACAAAGCTTACTACTACAACCTATATTTGACTAGTGTAGAGAGTATTGTAATTTATAAACTTGGTTATAAAGTTATTGTTGATAAATCGATCATTATCAAAATCTTTTTAAAATCAAAATCTGCTCTCTATTTGGTAGTGATAAGAGACTCATATAATAAATTATCATACGAGTGACAATTAGAGAAAGAGGGAAAACACGTATAATTGTTTACTGTTTATCTTCTTACGTGCATCACATATTTTTATGTATAGAATTTAAAGTAAATATACACGTATTAGCCTGGAGCGAGAGTGGAAAACCATTTAGAAAAAATCCCTTTAGTACATCTGGCTTGGAAGTGACCCTTCACCAGGAAACTAGACTAGACGAGACCGACGCCTTATCTCACGTAACCACTGATGTGGGTAGGAACTAAGAATGTAAATGAAGAATGTAGTAAAGAGAACATGCACCTAAACTGGCATGGAGAAAGGATGTGAATAACACTATTCAAATTATATTGTAATTCTAAAATATTATTAAAATAAATAATAATCCTAAAATACTTTAGGTAATCTATAGTTCATTTTTATAAGAACAGTATATTAGTAAAAAGGGGCGGGTATAATATAGGTACTGAGCTATCTGAGAGGACAGTGTATCTGTCAAATAGAGCAGGTAGGAGAGAGGAACTGATCTGTGCCAAGCTTTACCCCGGGAAATTCAGTTTGTCAACTTACAAGAGGGGAAGGAGTGAAGGATTTCTCCTGGTAGTCATGTCACTGGATAACACTCTGAGCTCATGCAACAATTTGTAAAGTTGAAGCACCGACCTTGTTACGTACCCGGGACTCGAACCTAATGGTTTTAGTTACCCAGTTATCCTGGTGGCACCCGTCAATCCTGTGCTTTAACTGTGAGTACGTGATGGATCGTTAGTATACAGAGTGGCATGCAGGCGACTCTTGTTTGTCAAGTACAATTAGGTTACAATAACTATAGATCCCGTGAGAACAACACGACTGGGACTTTTACTAATACAATAGAAATGAATAGTAAACATCTAAACATATTATAAAACTTTAAATCTGTCTGCACATTCGACATTTTGTTTGTTTGTGGCCAGTAAACTCGATAAGTTCTCATCAGATCGAGACGAGTGTTCTCTGTTCTACTTAATTATCAGAAAATAGGGTAGTTATAACCATCACCCTATTTCATTAGCGAGCGAAGCAGTGTCTAAAAATCCGACAGTTAATATGGTTAAGTTTGCGTTTTAAATTTGTAACACTTCAAATACTTTAACTTTTAGTTTATACATATTCTTAGTTCTTTGTATATTTCCTTGACAACAAGGGGTTGGGAAAGATCAAAAAATTAGATATAAATATCCTCGGCAGCTAGGGTTTTGGAAAGCTCAACAAACCAACTGTAAATCTGTTTTAGGATGGAAACAAACATTCTTCTAGATCCAAAGAGAAACTATACTTTTTGTTAGTTGTTTTGTATTCACACCAAAAGGAATATCGTGTTTCTTTAAACAATAAAATAAAACAACTCATATTAAAGAGCGACATTTATATTTGTTAATATATTACATTTAAAATTACTACAAATAGGCCTACATTAATAATCTCATTAAAAATCAGCTCAAACTCCATAGTAGGGAAGTAATAATGAATTAAAATCATATGTACATTTTCGGGTTAACAATATAACTTTAAGACCAAGAAACTTTACAAAGGAACTTAGAATGCCTGAAAATGTGCAGCTTAAGCTTATTTTTTAGTGGGAAACCTCTAAGAAAAACCACCCTCCATACACCAGACCAAAATTCAAACCCCCCGATCTCACCCTCATTTGCAGTCCAGTCTATTTCTAGAGTGACGCCTTAGACCATTCAGCCACAGAAGTGGGAAAAACTATAACGTTATAATGAATTAAATGTCAGCAGATGAAGCCAACGATGAATCTGTGAAAGGTTGTTCCAGGAAGGCGTTAATAAAAAATTACTAGAGCTTGATCCTCACGATTGCCGAAATTTTGTTTTAATATTTTTAAATTAATACTAGAGCATTTATAACTAATTTTAGAAAATCAAATATTAAAAAAAAAAATAGCTTTAAAGATGTTGTTCAAAGTTGTTATCTGGTGACCAAGGATTGAACCCCGGACCCCAGCACAGAAGTCCGACACCTTACCCTTAAACCGCCAGGTCACCCAGCTTGTAAATAGTTTTAATAACCCATCTAGTCTTCTTATAATAATTCCTTAATTAATCTTTTCTCAAATAATTGTGTTGTCTTCTTTCTATTAAAAAGTATATAACAAATAAAATGAGTATTTTTAAATTAAACTATTTGCTCTTACTGTAATTACTATGAAACTATATAAAATATTGCAGTCTTTAAAGTATCATCCAACGGAATGTCATTGACATGAGAAATCCATATTTATTTTCAGGGACTTAATGTTCGAGAAAGCTGTCTAACGTAAGTATGTCGAACCAATCAAATGATTAAAACTGGGGGGAGCTTCCCAAAGTTCAGCATAATTTAGGGTTGTGATGATTTCCATTACCAATGTATCAGAATCAATAAGATTGGTGAGATTTTGAACTTCCTGAGAATTATCTTCAACATTGGTAGGATGAACTGGATCTTAAATACATTTTGTAGTTTGTTATAATTCTCTAAAATTAATGAATATTTGGGGAAAAAAATCTATAATTTTGAAAGTTTCTTCAGAACCAAAGTTTTTACATTCAAAATCATGACATACTCTTTGAAAGAGAGAAATAGTCCAGGAATATTGTTGAAAAAAGCAGGTAAACACGGACCAAATTCGGAGAAAGCTGAAAATTTCAGGATTGACTCAGAATTATATGATTAGCAGTATATCAAAAGTCCCAAAAAGTCCAAGGCTTGGTTTTTTTTTGCATAAAACCCCAAAATTCAAAAAGTCCATAAATACTTAAACAATTATTTTAAAGTGAGAAAAATTGAAAGAACGCAGAAAGGTTTAGGAGAATTATATGGTTTACAACATATCAAAAGTCCCCTAAGTCCTCTTAAGTCCCATCCTCTTCTAGATTTTAATAAATTCGTTATCTCTATCCTCTTTCCCCGAAATGATGTCCTGGATAAACTAGAGATATATTGAGAATCTCTCAATTTTATTAATACACTCGAATGCGTACTCGAATGGGTAGTTAGACGAGGTGCAAATAAACTAAAAATAGTACACTAAAATTACTGTGGGTCGCTCTTTCCCTCCCCATTCACCCCTCCTTTAGCACAGTAACTACACAACGTGGCGAAAGAGGTCAGCTCACTCAACCGGCTTACACAATTAGTTGTAATTTTGAATTTTGTAGGCATGGATGTGTCAATGTTCATTACAAGAATGGATTAGTGTTTTGGTTGCAAAAGGACTTAAAAGCTTAATACAGGCGAGTGTTGACAATCAGGATGGTTTGAACACAGTGCTTCAGAGATACACATCGATACGTGTCCACTACATTTGTAGAAAAAATATACAAGATCGTGAAAAACAAACATTTTCCTCTTGGTTTGATGTCCATCAATCATTTGCCTATCGTTCATCAACTGAGATAATCAGCTTGTCGACTGGTCTTGTAGGAGACAAATCTGTCAACTGTGACAAAGCTCTGGAAATAAGTTGAGAATGCATGAAAAACATGAACGGTGGAACTTTCGGAGCTACAAAGCTCTAGCGCAAGGACAGGGCCAAACCTTTATCTGCCACGAACAACACTATACACGTGCATAAACAAAGCGTGCAAACAAATCAACAAAAGCTATTTAATCGTATTGTGGGAGTATCGACATTTGTCCTTTTAAGAAAAGGAAGTAAATTTGATTTTGACCTCTTTCAAAATGATAAAGAGCTGTCCAGGAAAATTCTAAGTTTCAGTTATTCTTCTGCTACTCCTGATGAAGTAGCTTCAGCGAAAGAACTGTATATTTTGTCTTTGTAAAAATAAAACTGCAACTCCCTACGAGCTGTATTTTAAAATATATATCCAAAATGTAACTCGTCAATCTGTCACTGCTACTTTCGACATCGTCGTGCTTCCACCTACCAGTGCTGCTGCCCGTCAACATTCAGAGTGTATCTCCAGGTGCAACAGTGGCTAGATAATCTGCTCACACCAACGGACTGGGGTTGGCAGATTATTTAAAAGGTAGATATATTAATAAACTGAGCCATTTTTTTTACATTTTTTTATTTGATCTAAATTTATATAATATATTGAAAGAAAATTGCAAAATTTCGAATTATTCGTCTCGTTGTGTTAACAGGAGCTTGTTTCTGTCATGATATTTATCCCTCCAGCCCCAGAAAAGCTCTGGCATCTTATCTGATGTGGCTAGGAAAAAAAACAGTTGCGAATGTAAGAAGGGCGGGCTGGCATGCCCTACAGTGTGTCGCTGTTTGGGAGAAGTGTGCAGAAAATTCCTTCACCGTCTATCACTATGGATAGTGAAGAAAACATTGACGACCTAATTAATGTATTTTGAAAAATAAACTCTAACATTAAATTTATTAGTGAGGTGAGAGAATTTTGTGAGTTAACTTTAAGGAATTCACTTGGGGATGAATTTAACTGGGACAGGAGTGAAACTCATTTTTATTTATGCAGTTGAGTCTAATTTACTAGTGCATTTTTTGAACTCTTGGGTCTTCTAACATAAAAGCCAAGCCTCGGAATTTAGGGGACTTTTGATATGTTGTAAATCATGTAATTCTGAGTCGATCCTGAAATTTTCAGCGTTTCAATATTTTTTCTCGCTTTAAAATAATTTATAAGTAAGCTACTTATGAACTTTTAAGCTTTGGGGTTTTCTACCAGATAATCCAAGCCACGGCTTTAAGGGACTTTGATATGTTGTAAAGCATATAATTCTTAATCTATCCTGAAATTTCCTGCTTTATTTTAATTAGTTCCTTTGCTAAAATAGTGTATTAGTACTTATGTACCTTTTTAACTTTAGGTTCTCCTGCCATAAAAGCCAAGCCTTGGACATTTGTGGACCTTTGATATGTTTCTAAGCATATAATACCGAGTCAATAATGGAATTTTCAGCGTTCTTCTATATTTTTCCCCTCTTTAAAATAATGTTTAGGTATTTATGGATTTATTGAACTTTGGAGTCTTCTCAAAAAAGCCAAGCCCCAGACTTTAGAAGAATTTTGATATGTTGTAAGGCATGTAATTCTGAGCCAATCCTGAAATTTTCAGATTTCTCCAAATTTTGTCCGGGCTATTTATTAATAATATTGGGCTAAAAGAATTTAAAACTCTTTTTTTATTCAGAAATTTGGTTTACCAAAGCACATATTTTTCAGTAAAGGAGTGAACGGAAGAAATTACGTTAATTAGTTTTTATTTTCAGCTTTAAGTTCTTAATTTAGTTCCTCCAACTTTTACAAAAAGCTTAGAAGGATTATTCCTTTTTTATTTTTAAATTCAGCAAGTAGTTTTAAACCAGTTTCAGTAAAGGGCTCAGTTTTATTAAAAATCACGTGCTTTATTTGTAAATTTTTACATTGAGTACCTTGATAACAAATATCAGTAGTATTGACACAAAGGGCAGAAAATTTAATATCACATCTGTAAGAAGAAATTTAGTTCCCACTAAAATGAAGGTGGTAGGCTTTATTTTTTTGCCCATTTATAACAAAATGAAACACGTAGCTTCTTTTTACACGTAAGCAATGCTTGATACAATTTAATACCCTAGAAACTAGATGCAATTAAAATTAAAGAAACTGCTAAATAATAATAATAAGTCTGTAAAATAAAATTCTTAAGTATTTAGTGTTTGTTTTAATCACATTTGTTTGAAATATATTTTATTATAAGCTCCACCAGTAGAAATTATTTCAAACTATATAATTAATATTCACATTATACCGTGGCATGTAGCCTACACTTAATTTACCCTGAAAGTTATTTCCTTGGCCCTATCTTATAACATATTCCATAATGTAATCCATCAAAGTAATACTGACAATATTCAGGCTGAATGGAGTGTACCTTCACGTGGAAAACACTGAGTAAATATCAAGTATTTTGAAACGATTAATTAGAAGAGTGACCCCTCTCACATTGGATCCCAAACAGCTTGACGTAAACGTTGACTAATGTAACGTTCATTTAACGCAAGTAAAATCTGCTTCGGTGTCCATATGTTCTAAGGTGTCACTCTCGTGTTGGACTAGACTACGGGTGACAGGAAGATCGGGGTTTAAATCTCGGTTGGGTGTACTGAGGATGGTCTTTCCAAAATGGTATTTAACTCTCCCTCCACGCAAATGCTGGTAAAATTCCTCTAAGTTCAACCTTCCTCATTCCTAGCCCATTATCGTAATTAGTGCATACGCGTACAACCTATTATTATTATTATTATTGGCACCGCGTCTTACTACCCGTTCGGATTATACGCACTCACGCTAATGTGTAATGGTAGGGTGATTGTGAGATGAAATGGAGGACCTAACAGTTTAACGTGGAATCCGAACCACGGTGGAGGCCTGGCATTCCCCCGTACAACCTAAATAGATAGTAAGACGGGGTGGTAAGAACCAACAAAAGTAAACATAGTGTTCATTCAACGTTCAGATACTATGACATAAACACGTGAGACAAACTCAGCCGATAAACTCACACTGTTTGAACGGAAAGTGTTAACAAAAGAAATAGCTGTTTAGCGGTTAGGGATAGTAAGTTTATCTAACTTACAATTGAGATGTAATAGAGCTGAAAATAAAATATAAGATGAAGAGGATCGTCACCATTTTTATCGTGAGCTATATACCACAGAAGTATTCTGCACACTTTAAACAAACAATTGAGATATATCGTTCACAACGTGATTGGATGGCAGGATCACGAGATACACGCCACTTAACGTGACGTGACGTGACGTGACATGACGTGAACATTGATCGGCTGACTATCCCTGCGCGGTGTCAGAGATTCGAGGGCAGGATTGACAAATATATCATTATTAGGTGGTCAAAAGAGACATAAAAAGGTTTTAGTTTGGGGTTTATTCCAATCAATAATTGATCAACAGTTTACAAAAGAGATCTATTTTTGTTGTTCCTTAATTTATCTGTCCTGTAATGAAAATGAACTGAAGGGTGAACAAAACATCCCCCCCTCCCTCCACCCTTACAACGCACCATGTCCCCATATTGTTTGTCTGCAGTCATTGACTCGGTGGGGAGTCAGCACTAAACAAAGCTCTCATGTAGCGATCAGCTGATAGGCGGTTGAGCTGACGGCTGACAAAAGAGGCGGTGGAGTGGACCAGATACAGGTTTATTGTTACCGCTAACAGATAGCGAGGGAGGGATGGGTGTAGATTTTTTAAATCAGATATTCACTGACACGTGCACATTCTTTCCGTGCTTTCACATAAGACCATTGCTTCAATACCCTTGTGACACCATTCACACACATACATCTCGCTGATACTTCACAGCAGAATGCTATCACTGACCAGCTGGTTAGCTGACTGAGTTTTCTGACCACGGCTCCTTCCCCTCCGACACCAAACTGGCTATGATGATTTAATACGCCATAGCCACTAGAGTGGTTTATGCAAATGCGGGTACATTTCCTCAAAGCTCTACCATGTGCGTATGGGTGGCTCTTATTACTCTTTGTGAAAAAATATTTTCAAGCTTGATTCGGTTCCAATTAATAAAAACACAATTTGAGAAAAACTTCAGCTTGATCGGATAAAGGAAAAGGGTGCCCCTGGGTCATTAAAAATTTAAATAATCATTTAAATGCCAGAAAAATCGATTCTATTTATTATCTTCCAAATTGTTGATTATATAAAAAAATATGTCAAACAAAAGTTGTAGCTCTAGACAAGAGGCACACATTATAATTTATTACATTTTTAATAATATTGTCCAAATAAGTAACGCCACGAATATCGCTGAGGCATTCTCCGTTACTACCACAAACATGTACTACTTATCCTATATGTCTTCAAAAGTAGACTGTGAATAATTTTCCTTTCATGGATTTCCACAGAGTTAATGTCATTATGTAACTTCCATGCCGTCAACTTATACAAAACAATCAAAATATTTTTTTTAAAAAGATAGTAGACACCACGTGGTTGCTCATAACTCCCCTAAGTAACCACCCCGTGGAATATCTTTTCACATTCCAGGGGATATCCATCGTCCGAGATGGATGGCAAAAGTTATTTATTGCTTAAAATTTTATATGTTCCGTAATGAATGTGTATTATCAGCGGAAGAAGAAAACGCGATATGTTATGTTTGTATTGTTCTTGTCCACATATACGTTGAAACGTGGTTTTGTGCTCCTTCTGCTGTTAAAGCACCATATGTGGATGGCACGGCTCTAGCTAAGCTTTATCAATATTAAACTGTCGATCGTGGTATAATTATCTCGTGACGAGTTAAAAGAAAGTAGTAATCATGTATGAAGCTATCGCATTAGATTTTTTTAAATTCAAATTTGTCGTTTGAATAGAAACAGAGAATGGTTGATGCTTTAAATCGTGAATCAGAATCATCAAACTAAAATTAAAATTGAATACAAATAAAATTGGACAGAATCCCGGGGATTGTTAAAGGGGAATTTAACAATTAGCTTTTACCTAAACAAAAGGATTTTTCAAAATATTTGACATAATCGATAAATTTCTACTTACAGAACTATCAACATGACTTAAAAATACAATTTTTATTAAAGGGGTGGAAATAGTGAGTAAACTGCCAGTTGTCAATGATACGGTAGAAAGAGAGAGTAAATTAATGGAAAATTATTATAAATTATTTACCAAAATTGAGGTACAAAAACAGTATAATTATACTCCAAATTGTAAATTCTTCCCGGAGATATTTTCCTGGTTATAGGAACTATTATTTGTCTCGGTGTCAAGACTTTTAACTAGAATAAGTGAGTTTTCTCAGTTTTCTGGATTTTTTCAAAAAGTGTTGAATGCACAAGAAAGGTAGAAAAAAAAGGTGTGATTATTGTATATATCTACAACTTTTGTTTGACATATATTTTGATATAATCAAAAACTTCGAAGATAATCAAATAAAATCGACTTTTCTTGCACTTAAATAATTATTTAAAATTCTAAGGACAATCGAGCTGAAATTTTTTGGATTTTTTAAAATTAATGATAACCAATCTGGGTTTTGGAGCGATGACAAATAAAAAAAATGAAAACAAGAGTCACCCCAGTGGTAATCCCTAGTCAACTCGTGTGAAAATGTGGCCAGAATGTTTGTAACATTGGTGTGTTTGTTAGTTTGCATCAAATCATACATTGGTTGGATAAGTAATGTCTGATTTTAGCCTTTATTTGAAAATTGTAAACTCATGTTGCAACACTGGCACAATTGTATCAACATTCTGAGTCCCTTTTAGCGTAAAATGAAATACAGTTATGCAGAAGGTAGTATTATTGAAGGAGTGTTGGCTGTTAAAAGTGGGCTTCCTACATACATTATAGTTTAGCCTTTGGTCCTTAGATGTTGGGGTGGAAGCGAACGTAAATTAAGGTTAGTATTTTTGAAGTTTTCTAAACAAGACAAAAGTGTTTGGACTAGATAATTCAAAAATTACTTCAGTTGCTAGATCCTACTCTTTTTCTACACGTAGAAGTTTCAACAGTAATATTTGTCATGAACATCTTTGTATTTGGACTCTTGTCTATTCATTAAAAAAAAAGTTCCTGTTCAAATGTCAGTATGCCCATTGCTTGTGACAAATATATGACTGTCTTGTGTCCAGTACACCTTAATTGAGAATCATTAACTCCACCCTTGATTAATTCTCTATTTAAATTTCTCAACAATGATCCAACAATAAGTAGAATATTACCACAGTCAAATTTGGAAAGGTAAGCATTATATTAACCCTATAAAATCAATATAATAATATAATATATTGTCTAATTTACTCTAAAACATACTTCACACTTATGTAAATCAACCTCAAAATAATTTTCACAGGAAAATGAGGGTTGCCATTTAGTTTCTTAATGTTGAATATTACCTATACACAATATTTTATCAAAACTGATTAAGCCGATTTTGATTAAATCAATTTTTTCTTTTTTCAGCCGACTTAGCTAATATTAGGGTGGGAAATTAATCCCAAGAATTCTTCTGAGTAACCTCATGAAAACCCTATACACCATCGTTAAAATGGTTTCGGCTCTAGTCCCAATAAAAGACAGACAGACTGCAGTGGAAAAAAATTCGGGTTAGTGAAACGTGGACATCCATCAACATTATCAGTTGTTTTTTTGACGATCACAACATTTTCACTACCCGAGAGGTGTAAGAAAGTAAAATGTGTAGAGAGTAAAGAAACAATGCAATACTAATAACATTACTGTAGTTTCAGTTACAAAAAATCCAGAATTTTAATTAGAATGAGTTCTTCGCTATAGTTGGTATAGTGTTAGTTCTATAATATAGCAGTTATAGTGGTATAGTGTTAGTTCTATAATATAATAGTTATAGAGGTAAAGTGTTAGTTTTATAAGATAGTAGTAATAGTGGTATAGTGTTAGACCTACAATATAGTAGGCATAGTGCTAGTAGTGTGTATAGTGTTATTTGTACAATATAGCAGGTAAAGTGTTAGTTCCACACTATAGCAGGTAAAGTGTTAGTTCCACACTATAGCAGGTATAGTGTTAATTCTACACTATAGTAGGTATATTAGTTATACAACATAGTAGGTATAGTGTAAGTTCTACAATATAGTAGGTATAAGGTTAGTTATTCAGTATAGTCGAAATAGTGTCAGTTCTACAATATATTAGTTATAGTGTTAGTTCTTCATTATAGTCGATATAGTGTTAGTTAAACAATATAGTATATATAGTGATAGTTCTATAATATAGTAGGTATAGTGTCAGTTCTACATTATAGTAGCAATAGTATTATTTTTCACTATAGTAGGTATAGTGTTAGTTCTACAATAAAGTAGGTATAGTGTTGTGTCTACAATATAGTATGTATAGTGCTAGTATCGTGACAAGACTACTCAACAGATGACCGGAAAGTTAAATATAAAATGTGATAAAGAAGACCAATTTTGATTCAGAAAAAGAAAAGGAATCAGAGATTTCATCAGGCCGCTGAGAATAATTTCATACCGAGTGCTGGAAGTCAAGGAATAAGTCTAAATTGCTTTTATCGACTGACAAAAGGCATTTTATATAGTAAAGTGGAATAAACTAATGGAAATTCTCAAGAAGATCGGCATCAACAAGAGGGATAGATGAGTGTATCAAACCTGTACCTGGAACAACGCGTGTAGGCGAGGCTGAATGATGGAAATACCAACAGTGTAGCGCTAGAAAGAGGAGTTAGGCAGGGATGCTGTTCGTTAGCCAGTTTGTTCAACTTGTACTGCGAGTGGCTGGTCAGGAATGCTCTAGAAGGATTTGGCAATTTCGGGATTTGAGGACACGTCTTCAACACAATAAAATATACTGATGATCTGGAATTGCTGGTCAAATAGAAGAGTTACAGGATATTATAGACTGTCTGGTGGAGATAAATAGAAGACATGGCACGGAGAGCAACATTGAGAAGTCAAAAGTGATGGTGATTAAAAAAAATCCACCTGGAATCAAAATTAGAAACCATGATCTGTAAAACAGTAAAATTCAAGTACCTGGGAAATTTCCTGAAAAAGGATACCTACTGCAGCAAGGAAATTAGGTCGATAAGTGCCATGTCCAAGGAAGCTTACAACAAGAAAAGGTTAGTGCTGACCACGTTGAGTTTGGAACTAAGGAAGAAACTGATGAAATGCTACATTTGGAACATCACGCTGTATGGAGCAATAACTTGTACTCTTATGAAGATGAAAATTAATGCTTGGAGAGCTTTAAACTGTGGTCATGGATAAGAATTGAGAAGATCAGGTGGACCGATAGGATGACAAATGAAGAATACCTGAGAAGAGTAGGTGAAAAGAGAACCATTTTGGATGTGGTTCTTAGAGACAAAGCAAACTGGATTGTAAACATCCTTAAAAGGAACTGTATTCTGGATGACGTTATAGAAGGCAAGGCCAAAAAGAAGAGGAGCTTAGGAAGAAGGAGGATTCAAATATTAGATGACTTGAAGGGACGAAGAAAATTCTGGGAGCTCAAGTAGGAGGCAGAGGGCAGGACGCGTTGGATGTCTAAGTTAATTGAAAAACTAAATGGACCTGTTGTAAGACAGAACACTTAATAATAATAATAATAGTGTTGGTTCTACAATATAGTTGGTATAGTCTTAATTCTACAATATAATAGGTGTAGGGCTAGTTGCACACGTAAGCACTTGGAGCACAGATATTTGTATTTATTTGAATAACAGCACTTATTTGGCAGCCTGGAGGATATAATACGTGTGATTGTGAATTTTCCAACAGTCTGTGAACGCCAACATTACCATGGATCAAATATTATATCTTACGATTATAAAAGTTACGGCCATACACAAATTCATATGTTTTACGTAATTATTTCACGATTGAGAGGGATTATCAATGCACATAAAACAATAGTATTGCTAAGTTTTATTTATCAGTGTTGACGGCACGTATGATAATTTCACTATCACAAATACAATATATAATAATACCTTCTTTTGAGTGACCAATGGCTACCCTTACAAATAAACTTTTTTACATACTGTATGGTTAGAGTTATTTTCTATAAATATTATCATTATTTAAAGCTAAATGTTTTAGCTACTAAACACTAAATATTTTAATAATTATGGATATTTATGAACACCAAATGTTTGCAAATTTTCTAAACGATAAAAGTGAAGGATTTGTTGTTTTATTGTTACCTGCCTGTCAATATGTCCCTCTCCATACATTTTAATATTGCTAGTCTACTCTTTATGTTTATACTCTCCTCGCTTATATCGTGCTCTTCGCTAGATATTGCTCTTTTATGAATCATAGCTTATTGTAAAAATATTCTTGAATCTATAATACAAATAAAGCTTATTTCATGTTTCCTTTGTGCACTTTTTTGGAAAGGATTTTAAATATCATCGGTATAAAGTATCGGTGCCATAACGACCTCTAATCAAAACTGTATTTTTTGGGACGCAAATACAGCATAAAAGATTGATTTAAAGTTTAAGACACTCAAATATAAAAAATATTAACATTGAATTATTACAGAGCTGAGTCGGTGGCGTGTCTGAATACTGAATTGAGGGTCCTGTGGTGGATCTCCGTCATGACTTGAAAATGTATAGTTTGTGAAATATGGGTTTCATTTATCAACAGTGATGAATCAATGGGCGTTGAACTGGTTGTTGCATCTGTTATAGATTTAAACTGGTTTATAATTCGTGTACTGATATTGTCTCATATACCCATGCAAAAATATATTAGGGAAAAACATATTATTTTGATAATAATTTAAAACGCTATTTGGATGTATATTTTGAAAAAAAGGGTTATGATAGTTTAAAAAACTCAAAAATCTGTTATTTTTTAACTTCATACAAATGTTTTTGGAAAAAACTAATATGTTATTTTTATCTTATAAAACCCATTTTGAACAAAGTTGTTTTTAGTCATTTTAGAAATATTTCAAATTGGCAAAAAATAATTTCTCTATGAAAAACTATTATACATTGTTTGTTTTTTAACATGTAAATCACAACTCAGATATATATTTCCAACAAAATTGTTAAAGATATTTTTAGAAAAGTATAGAGCTTGCTAGATTCAGTCTACTATCTTTAATTTTAGAAATAGAATCAAAACCATTATATTTTCTGATGCATGACTTTCTTCTTCTTCTTCTTCTTCTTCTTATGTTGATAAGCCAAAGGTTGGTTTGATGTAATTTCTATACATCTGGAGCTGGGCATGCATTCAACCCTTCTGTGGCTAGTGCTGCCTGCACTATCTGGTAGATATCACATATTATAGTGTAGTTCATAAAGTGTGGTGGCTCTTAGTTGTCTTCCACACTGAATTTATATGAGCTAGCGCGAAAGAGCCTACAAGTTTTGCCGTGAAAGGTATTTTCACAAAGCCACAATCCACATAGGCCCGACAGTTTTACTTCCCCTCTGAAAGAAGTTGTGCTACGGATTGTTATCGCTCAAGATAAATCCATCAACTCCAGCTGGGTTTGAACCCACGAATTTCGAGTCCTGGGGCAATAACATTACCCCAATACCACTGAGGTCAACGTATGACTATAAGTAAACTTTAGATTTCAATTTTTAACTAAATCCACAAAGCCGTCTCTACTGTATTCCAAGCACAGAGAGACAGAATTGTTAGACCCACTTTCCTTAGCTCGGGTGCACATTAAATGTCAAAAGCCATCATAATCTTGAAGTTAAAAACCTTCACACTCACAATACGTTTTCCTTATTATAAAGTAAATCAAGGGCAGAAAAAATGTTTTTGACAGAACAGGACAAAGTTATACCAATGATATCGATGTCCTTTTATCAAATGGGGCCAACATTTTGAAGAAGCAGTTTAAATAATGCAAACCTTTTTTAATACCAAAATACGCCTTCAAAATTATTTTGGTGGGATTATAAAAAACAAAACGCAATGACGTGAGTAACACTCGTTGTTACCCAAAAATAATATCTAAACAATGATTAGTGTATTTTGCTATGGTTATTCTACTAGACGTGCCTAAAGTTCCCAGGCAATATCGTCCAAATTCATGATGTTTTTAGGAGGCTCTAAAGGTAAGGCTCTAACATGAATGTTAAAATTCATTTACTGACTAACGCCAGTTCTGAAACACTTTATATAAGGTTGGCTATGGAAGGTGCAACCTTTACTCCTTCTAGATGTCGCAAATATTTACTCATGTATAGACAGTATAGTTTAACAAGAACTAATAATAAAGAAAAAAAAAATCTAATTTGTGAGAAGAAAAAATATAAAACTTACAGAAATATGTGTGTATCGCAAAAGAAAATCGGTCAAGCTGTGGTGCAAATTCTAAGAATAGACATATTGTTCACATGCCATTCAGAGGACCGGGTAAATGTATCTTGTTTCATCTCTTCATGCATCTAGTTCTAGAGTAAGATGGTAGTAGAGATAGTACATTTAATATTCGGTACAACCGTGCTTGCTATGTTTCCTCAACTATACCTGCGAGACTCGTGCTGTGGTCGAGATCTTCAAACGTTGCTAAGCCACCACAATAAAACGTTGTGTCTTGGATCTCGGTGGGTTCAAACTATCTTAACTTTAACTTGGTGTGAAGGCGGATGAGAAACAAGTGATTCGGAGCTCTCTACTAATGAGATTCATGGTGCTAGCAACTCACAGATTGTCTGTAATATAAATAATAACGTTGGTGTATTGCTTAGTATCAAAATCAGAAGACAGTTTTTTTTAACTATTATTATTATTTTATCACCCCTTTATGCTATCCACATATTTAGACTATTGGGATAAAGATAGGGAAGGTAAAGTTTTAATTAAATGTCTCCAATGTATGTGGAGGAAAAGTTGAAAACCACCCTTTATACTCCAGGCCAGGAGTCGAACCCCAAACTCCCCATCATCAACAACCCAGTCTATTACAAGATATATGCATTAGACCGTTCTAACCTCAAACTCCCCGTCATCGTCAGCCCAGTCTATTACAAGAGTGGTGCATTAGAACATTCTAACCTCAAACTCCCCGTCATCAACGACCCAGTCTATTACAAGATTTATGCATTAGACCATTCTAACCTCAAACTCCCCGTCATCGGCAACCCAGTCTATTACAAGAGTGGTGCATTAGACCGTTCTAACCTCAAACTCCCCGTCATCGTCAACCTAGTCTATTACAAGAGTTATGCATTAGACCATTCTAACCTCAAACTCCCCGTCATCAACGACCCAGTCTATTACAAGAGTTATGCATTAGACCGTTCTAACCTCAAACTCCCCGTCATCAGCAATCACTGTTTATCCAACACCATATTATTGACTGATCGAGAACAATACTGCATTATTACCTTATTAAAATCACTGCTGGTCGGGAGATTTAATTATTTAGGCTAGTAATTAATTTATGTAAAAGTAATAAACATATATATATTTTCATCCTCACTTTTCCCTTAGTACTTATGTCAAGTTCCACATCCATACGCAGTTTTTTTTTAAATACCTGCACTATTAATCACGCAGTTAAAGATGTCAGGCTTGCAGTAGACACAAAAGTAACATAAGAAGTACACTAGTGCTAGTGAACCTAAACAGTTATACCAAGTTTCCACTTTTATGTTTCTTGGTTTCTTGGTTACCCAAATCGGTGATGATAATGTCTATTGAATCATAATTTCAATAGATATTATTTTAATTTCTCTCGAAATCTTGGAGGGAAAGTGTTGTGATCAAAAAAAATCTAACTTGAGAATTTGATAAATGTAGACGTTTCCTGACCCTCTGAAACAAACAAAAAAAAATGTTTTGGCAATGTCGTCTGTCTCTATGTATGCACCTCGGGCTATTCCTGAGACTATTTTACAGATTGGGCTAAAACTTGTTAGCTGGGGCTTTCATAAGGTCCCCTCGAGAGGTTTTTGAATTTAGATAACAAACCTTAAATTTAAGGGTAGTTTATAAAAAGGCAAAAAGATAAAAACATCTGTTTTCTCAAAATTTTCTCTAACGGTTTTGATTACATCTTATATCCAAACACTGTTTATTATTATCAAAAAGATGGAAACTCTCATTATCTTTTAAAAATGACTTTGATGAGACTTTACTTGGGGAAATTTTCCAATTTTCAACATTCCTCCGCAACTATTCGAAATAACTTATTATTGTAAAGTTGTAGTACTATTAAAGATAATAATCTTATATTTGAAATATATGTTTACAAAACCAACCATAAGAAAATATAAATACCTTGTAATTCAGGTCTTTGGAAAATGAATTTGATTCTTATGCTCTTTGGAGGATAAAAATATTTATTTCTCTTTTTTCTCAATTTTTATGCAACAGTGGTCCTACAGTAGCCCCATGGCTTCTTTGGTGCTGACTGACAGTTCACAGCTGACTTTTGACAGTCAACATTTAGGTAAATACCTAAATTTTGACCGGCATAAGTGACAGATGCTAAACACATGTTTTTGCGGATCATCTAATTCGGCGTAGGGATACATAATTTGGTCTGGTAACTATTTAAAGCTGTCAGTCAGCACCAAATAAGCCATGGGGCTACTGTAGTTCCTAATACTAGAGAGTAAGTATTATTAACAGTGTATACTATTTCATTTAGGATTTTTGATCTAATGTTTGAACAACAATGTGTATACCGATTATTTCGTTTCACAAATCTTACGAGTTTTTAGTAAATGTCTATTTTAAGATAAAAGCGGGAAAAAGTCTGTGCGGTGAACCATGCCATTTTTTTAAAATTTTAATATATCTAAAGTGAACACCATACAGATCTACGTAGTTTAAACTTTCTTAGTTTATGTGCTTTAAAGATAGGCATACCCATACCATTGATACACCGGCCTAGCTCTATGCCATGGATCTTAATTTCCTGAAATTCTTTTTAAATATTGACGTTAGTATTAGTTTATTTTCTTAGTGCATCTTATACATTATTTTTATATTCTTATAGACAACATGTTTTAATATATTCAGGTTTATTAAATTGTTCAATGGGTTATATTCGTGAATATCAATTATTATTTTTACACTGGTTTCCACCATGATGTTTGTAAATATACCCAAATATACCCTAGTTTACCCAAAATTACATGTTTGTATGTTTCTTGGTTTTGAGCTAGCCCACACCAATGGTCATGTGGTTTAAGACATTAAAATACCAAACTTTGATAAGCCTACAGTAAAAGAAAATATGGTAGAGGGGAATATTTCCAAAAATATGCAAACCTATACCAAGTTTCAGGTTGCTATTTTTCTAGAGGTAGTGAGCGCAGTCTAAGATGCGAGGCTCACAATATATAAAAATCAAAAAACTATCTGTGTACGTGTTCTCTAGTAATCTGAAAACACGAACCAAGCCTTCTCTTTTGTTGTTGTTTTTGTTTTGAAGATATCCCCCCCATTGGTCAAATGATTTAAGGCATCATAAAAAAGTTTAAAAAAATTAGTCTGATGAATACGCCCTGAGGTCTCTATTAGTAAGTAGGACTATGTCAAATTTCAACTTTCCATGTTTCTTGGTTTATTAGCTTCCTGAACTAGTAGTGTCTAAGGTGTTAAGCTCATATTACAGAAAAAAATAAAAAAGAAAAAGGCTTAAGGTGCACATGTTTAGGTTTCCCCAAGTATTGAATTAATTTTCTTGGGCTTGAAGTTACAACGTTCACATACAAATTTACTTTCTGTTCTATTTTTTTTTTACAATTATTTAGGTTGCAGGTCTGGAGTTCCAGCTATAGTTTAGTGGGAGATTTCATCCGTCTGTCTGGATACATAATTATCTATATAAATGTATGGTAATATCAAGTACAAATATGGAACGCTATCTTTGTAATTATCATTACTATGAAAATAAATCTTTTTTACCTATTAATATTAATACGAAACAACAAAATAGACTAAATTATTATTTCTCTGTGGATTTAAGTTTGTAGTACCTCCTGTATTTTCTCCTTGGCTTAAAAGTAGTTACTTAATCAACTTGTACAAAACTAACATTTGTATTGGTTTTAACGGCACTTCTCAGCCTCTTAAGCACATAGCTCATCGATCAATATCTTAAAACATTAAAGGATAGAATTCTACATAACAATATAAAAATAATCCAAACCGTTCAAGTATTTATCTCAGTATAAGTGAAAAAACATAGGAAAAGAAATTCTCATATATATATATATATATATATATATATGTGTGTGTGTGTGTGAATGCTGGTGCATCTCCTTAAAATCCATCTTCTCAAATTTTGTCCTTATATTATCGGGTGTATGTTTCGGACAGCCCAACAAGTCAATCAGACACGTGTTACCAATTAAATACATAGTACAACACAATCATATATTTCTTTCCCACAAAGTATATTTTAATTTGGACCAAAATATTCAAAAATCTGTTAGCAATTAACTACCCAAAAAAAACATATTGACGCCCCAAAAACGTATTTTGAACAAAATAGCTATGAACTAGTTCTAAAAGAAGTCAAATTTTCAAAACCCAATTCTTAGTAAACTATTCTAAACTTTAGAGCTGGAGTTCAATTTATAATATTTTTTCCCCACAAGATGTGACCATACAACATTTAAATATCAAATTTGAATGAAATCCATCCAATCGTTTTGTAAGTATGCCCAGATACAGACATAAAGAGAGTGAGGCAGTGTTCAAGCAGCCCATCTTCCAGCTCTGTCGCTGTGTGGGTTAACGCTACCAACTAGAGCTTGTGTTCGGCTACTGGCCGCACAGGTTGTTATTTGTAGCTACGGTGGTTGTAAGGGGTGTACTCGATATAGCAGGGATAGTTCATTAGCTCACTGACCGTCCTCGTGATAAACTACTTACAGAACAAATAACACAGGGTACAACAGTCGACTAAGCGACATTTCCCTAATGGCTGGCCTACTTCAATATTCACTCTCGTTCACACCTGTTATTTTCTACTTGACAACCATGGATACCTGCCCTCATCATTATTTTACTATAACTAGTGTTCATATTCTTATTAACATTTTAACACTCCTTTTTCCTATCCATAATGTATAATTTATTGTTTGAATCCTATTGTACCTCCTTTTATTCTTAAATGTGACATCCTCCATCTTTCACTTGATATTCCATATTATACACTATTCTATTATTTAACTTATTCTTCCATCTGACATCCTTCTATTTATTTTTACAGTCGCTGTAACATCTATTTTATCAATTATTTCTTTGGATTATCAACTCTTTTACTACACAGGTCTGAAATGGAAAATTATTTTGAAAACAAATCACTGATTCTTGTATATTTTGGGTGCTGATTTAAGAAAAAATAGTTAAAATAGTTCATAACATTCACAAACTCAAGTTTTCGTTTTCAATATCTATCGACTAAATTTGTTATGTTTCTAAATAAACATTTTCAATATTTATCTTTTAGAACATTTTAATTAAATTCTTGATTTTATCAAAGTGTATTCTTAAAATAAAGAGGGTTCATAGGAGAATAGTGCGGCTATTTGCTGAAAATAAGTGGTAGATAAAAATTCTCACTCCACACTTTTCTCAAGATTGTAACCTGGTTTAGCGTAGCAATGTCTCTGGAACTAAGGCGAGATTTAACATACAGTATGACGTGAAAGGGTGGAGGTTCTTTATCGATTCGTCAAAAATAAGCCTCAAATAAGGGGTTCTCCATAATGGTAATAAATATGCTTCAATACCAATAGGGCATTCTGTGTATCTGAAAGAATGCTACGAGAAGTGAGCTTGATTCTCACCAAATTGAAAGACAGGGATCATTAATAAACAATATGTGGTGATCTCTAGGTGGGAGTGTAGGGACATTTAAATTAGGACAGTATTTTTGTAGTTTTTGCCTAAAAAAAGTTGTTGGTAAAATTAAATAAATAATAATCCAATAGAAATATAGAGTTTAATTTTCACACGGTGACCTCAACAATTCTTGGATATATTTGGTCAAGAGTGTATTTTAAATTAACGACAGCTCTTTCACTTCCTCTAAAAAGTTTCTTATCTATACCCCACTGCCATATATTCAAGGACGGTTGATATCACCAGGCAAATGAAATTTAGCTAAGTGTTTCTACTGGAGCAATATTTTATTTATTCTAGCAAAAAACGTTTTGCTTGGACATTTAAGGAATGTCCCTACATCTCACTCACTTGCCTTATTGGGTCAGGCAGCCAGTATCTGGAGAACAAACATAACTTCAAGGCTCCTCTAGTTCATCGTGGCTGTGTCCTCCGAGCGTAGCCACGTAGGTAAACATGTCCAATGGACATTTTCAAAACTGACAACCCCGTGCCTGCCATCAATCCCTGTCGTCACAGGACAGCTAGGAAATATGCCCTCCCTAAACACTTTCCCCCGCTTTGGCCAGACCTCCATCAACAGGACGAGTTAGCTCCTCCTTCTATGTTTGCTGGCTGTACACGCCAGAGAGTTAATACACAATCTAGGAATTGCTCTCACTCAAAAAGGGATTTAACTTATATTGGCCCTACTGGGAGTCAAAACTCGACCTTAGGAATCACACTAAAAGATCTTTCAGTCTAAGTTGCACAGTGGTGACCTCGTAGAGGTGGCCTGACGAGCTGTTCTGAACGAACCTAGCTTCCAACAGCTAACTGTGTGGTGAGTAGGGGGGAGGCATCTACCCCCATTCACTCCCACATAAGGATTTCAACAGAGGTTTAGCCGCACTTCAGGTAAACCCTCTTAAATTCACCCTATGTGCGCCATGAGGAGACACACTGCCAAAATTACCGGATGATGAACATCCCCAGACTGAGAGGGAAGCCTCTTGTCTCATCAGGGTATGAGCAGTTGCCACGAGGGAGAGCATTTCTGAAATCCCAGGAGCTTCCAGCCCCATCCTGGTGCTACTCCCCATTTGTCAATGGCCATACCATGTTGAAAGCGCCAGTTATCTTCCAATGTTTGAATGGGATAGCTGGGATATGAGGCAACACTGGATCAAAAAGGTGTGACCACATAGGATTACATTAGAGCCTGGAATAAAAAATGTAGATGGAGTTAGAAAAACTTTGGTTGATCGAACAAAAGTGTCCTCTAGCCTCCACTTAATATCAGCCTTGATTAGTTGATGCAATTTGTAAAGGGGCTGTTTTATATAATTGTGTAATACTTTTTGGGTATCTCATAAGCTAAAAGAAGGTTTTTTGTAGTTCTAAATATTCGAAAACTTCTGAAAGACAAAATTTTTGAAACAAAAATGTGAATTTTTGGAAAAGAGGCCTAGAAAGCTTTCAAAAAAGTTGTAATGACATTTCTTGGAAACTTTAAGAACACCAACTTTCAAGTGTATTCTGAAAAACATGCTAATGAAACTCAAGAAATTGGGTTATTCGATGGTCTTGAAAGTGCATTTCTTGAGTTCTCATTTGGACTGCTTTCGCAAAAATCTTGTTTCTCTAAGTGAAAAGCAGGGGGAAAGATTGTATAAAGACATCAAGGATATGGAGCGCAGATACCAGGATAGAGGAAACCTCAACATGATAGTGGACTACGATTGGATACTGAACAAAGAAAAGCCGAATGCTGTCACCAAGATAAAAAGTTTGAAAAGGTACTTTCAGTGGAAAATAATAAGGCAGTATAGGGACTTATAAATCCCAGTGTGCGTTAAGAATGGTTTTCTATCAATAAGTTTGTAAACAAAGCTATTATTTAATTTTTTTAAATAGATAAGTTTTAACTAGTATACATATTAAATTAACAGGCTCTTTTCTCATATGTTCATAATCAATTTAAGAAAAATCCTTACGTGATAGAGATAAATGAAGGCTATATTTTAAATAAGCTTACCCAAAGCCATAATCACTCATTATATTACAGACAATTTTCAACTATCCAAATTTTGCCTATGTCAATTGTTTTATCTGACATACCAGGTTTCGTGTTACAATTTTTTGTGCTCCTCCTTTACTCACACCATTGTATCCATCCTACTATATATTATTTTATTATTCTGTGTGTTTCCCCTACCAGCCGAATAAGTCCTTCTCAAGTGTCGATGGTCCCAGCATGGCACCAACATTTTCAGTGAGGGGCAGGGGGGACTGGGCATTTTAACCCCTTCAATTTTCTATTAAATATAACCAAGTCACAAATTATGTTGATAGAATGATAAAACCTATTAAGTACTTACATAATATAGAGCACTGGAGTTGTGTTGAATGTTGATGTCAATATCTATGTCAGGTTCACGACCTGTTATTAAAAATCCAGACCACTATCAACATTAAAAGTTACCCTAAAATTCACAAATGGGGGGAAAATTGCAACCACTTTAGATTTCATACTTACAATCCCTTACATTCAAGTTAAGTATCTGTTTGAGCTACTGAACTCCTTGTTACCCACAGTAGTGCATATAAAGAGTTTGTGTGCTTAAGGTTGAGGAGACATCTCGAGATTGACGACAGTTTTTTAAACTGTACAGTCCTTATTTTAAAAAGTGAAGCTAAATTTCCGGATCGTACTCCCCGAGGTCCTGTCTAAGCACCCATTGTTCAGGGTGACCTTTGTGGTGTTATTTCTGTCAATGATATTTTGATTATATATTGTCTGCAGCAAATGTCAAAAAGTATAGGTTTATAAAAGTTTGTTTTTCTTTTCAAATGTCTTGTGGTTTGAAAATCCATGTATTCTATTTCATTATTCATGTTACTTAGCAAGAGTTCAGTTTTCACTTTATAAAATATAAACAACATAGTTGTCTAGCTTATTTAAATAACTATACACATATCTAAAAGTTAGTATTAATATATTTCACCTTGTCTAAAAAACATCATCTCCAACGTAGTTTTAATACGCACTCCATACTTGAATCAACGATTTCAACGCTTGGCCAGACGTAGTGGCCAGGATAGGAACTCTCCAGTACTACGAGCGCCGATTTAAAACCTTGTGGGGAAAGAGCTTGTTTAATAAATGAAAAGAGGGTTCTTTTTCATTGAACGGAAGTGCTTGGATTGTTGTAGAGAATAGAGAGGATTTTAAAAATTACTTTTTTCAGCCATATAAAAACTTACAGGAGGGGATTTGTGTTTGTCCCCAGCAATACTTTAATTAAAAATGTATTTGTTGTGTTGAAGTGAATATAAACTATCTGCAAAGTGCCTGGAATACAACCAGTGTGTTTTATTAAGTAAAATTCCATATTTCAACTTTAAAAGAAGAAATTAACTTTCAACCAAAATTTGTGATAAATCATTAGTGACATTGCTCCAATTTTCTGGTGAGATCAGACTATTTTATTGTTTACCTAAATTTATCTCAACCATCCACCCTCAGAAGATATAATAACCTTTCAGCGGATAGGTATTCTACTAAATGTATTGAATTTCACTATTATTCTCGATAAAATCAATAATTTATTTGAAGAGCTTAACTCCCTTCATAAATGTTGTAAATTATTTTACCCTACTCAAACAATTTATCTTTTGACTACTATAGTAAATTGTAATTCTATTTAAATATTACAAGAAAAGCAACAAATTATATTATTTTAATTAATTCCCTTGAATTATATATTTATATATGACATATACCTACCAGGCACATGGGAATTTTATCATATTCTCTTCTCCGTAATCTTGGTGATGCACTTACCCTAATAGTACGTCTGGTACATAGCAAATAAAGCCAAAAAGCTGCACTTTTTGATTGGAATATGCCACTTTCTGTAGTCATAGGTAAGGGAAAAAGAGACCTTTTCAGATAGGGAGCCACTTGAAAATCCATGCAGGACACCAAAATGGCGGACATTTATAGCCGCCATTTTAGTGTTCTTAATTCCATGGTATCTCAGCTTCTAATATTCCGATTTAAGTTTTTTTTTGTTTTGTTTGAAAGCTCTTGCTAAGAAGAAACTAATTGGTTATCATATATTTATCTCCAAACTTTAAGGTTTCTCCACAATTTAAGAATGTATGAAGATTTCACTTTTCTCACAAATTTCATTGCTAACTATCTTTTTTATTGTCCATAATATCTCCTTTATAGGTGATATAAAAAAGAAAGAGAATAATTTTATCTTTCCATTGATACCAAGAAAATCTATTTTAATAAACTACTTCTTGAGAAATTACTGGACCAATGAAACGACTGGTTTACAATATTTCGTTTACTTTACTATTACAATAAGATAGTAACATAATGTTTACAAAAATGTTTGAATAATAGGAATGCTCCTGCAAATTAACTTCTTCTTAGCAGCTTAAATGTCTCTAAATCAAGCTATCCTCTTCCTCATCTTCCGAATCATACCTGGAACAAAGTAATTATTTTCATATAAACTCTTAAAAAGTTAACAAGTAAAGAAAAGTATTTTTGACGCCTGGTATTTGAAAAAGAGTCTACATACAGAAGACGCTAAATGCAAAAATAAATATAATGATCTTGAAAGTGATGGAAATATTGAAATTTAGAAATTCTCAACTAAGCACATGCCTTTTATTGTATTTATTGTCGCATTTTTGACATCCAGTGCAGTTCCTGCAAATCAGCGTGCATGGAACCTTAGCCTTTGAACAGGAGCATCGTGTACGGCATTCAGAGCAACTGCAATTAACCAATTCTCTACAAGCTGCCCAAATCGAGGGCAGAGAAGACCAGACCGGCACCCACTCCCCTGCAGCTCTGGTACATTCCCATCCTTCTGGTCCTGGAACGTTGTCTATCACTGAGCAGGCACGACCCCAGACTTGTTCTGCCTGGTATGCTGAACGGAGACAATGCTGCCTTAATGCCTCTTTAGTTGGGGGCAAGCTTGATAGACTGCGACTTTTTGAAGTAAATAGAAGCTTTCTAACATGATTGACTGAGAATTCTTCTCCATCTTTGTAGTAAATCAAAACAGTAAACTTCTCCAGACTGGCCAAGCCTCTTCAGAAAGGCCTGCTCAATATGAAACGCTGCAAACATGGCTACAAATTTGGATTCACCATAAAATTCAAGCCAGTTCCACTGGATGGATTTAGTCAAGGCAAATAGAGGTTGAGCCACACATATGACAGGAATTTGTCTTGGATTTAAAAACGTTGTAATTTTTCTTATTTGATCCATTCCGTGCTTCAGCATTGACGGCGAAGAAGAACTTTCATTGAATAGAGGTAAAAGAGAGTTACGTGTTAATTCAAATGATGAAGAGCCTACCTTTGAAGCATAGAACGCTGCCCAGGAAAGATCTAAGGGCCCATCTTTTCTGTCGCTAAGAATATGGTCTAGCCATTCCTGTTCCGTTTTCCACTCGGATCCAAATTTAGAAGTTGACATCTGAGAACAGGTGATCTCGCTTGCTATTGGCACAGGAGGTTTCTTGGGAGGCAGTGTTACAGTCTTGACAACATTGTAGCTGTCTGGAAGCTCTGTCACTTTCCTGTTACTTTGATCGACACAAGAAATGCTTGTGGCGAAATTACGAGGCTCACCAACTTCTCCTTCGCCGGGAATTTGAAAGATAGAAATTGCTTTTCCGTGGTAATGTGATTCTGAAGTTGTACTGCTGTAGTAATGACCCATGTTATCGTACGCACCAATCACAAAGAGACCATGAAGCAAATTTGAGGGGCAAATGACACCTTCTTCTTGAGCTCTCTTAATCTCCAAGTGAGCCAGACTTGCTGTTATCTCCATAATTCTGTTTGGTGATATTGAGAGGCCTCTTTTATGCATGCTTTCAATTATTGTATTATTTCGTGTTCTTCCAAATATAGACAGGCACACGTATAATGGAACTGGTTGTTCATGACTTTTCTTATGACGAATAATGTTGCCTTTTGGAATGTTTTCACTGTGGATGAAAACTATTAATTGCCTGATAGTCAAAGCAGGCTGAGTTGCTTTAGTCACATTCTCTTCTGAAGCATAGCCATGAAGTAAAGAACACACTAAAGAGAGAAGTGCCGGAGGAACGCTTGCAGCTTGTTGATCATCGTTCAGATGACCATCAAGCGTAGCTTTGTGCTGGGTTATGATCTTTCTAATTTGCTTAATAAAGCTTTCACATGCAACAGCATCATCATCAAGGTTTTCAGAATGAATATATTAAAAAATATTAGCACCATCACGATAAAGGAAGTAATCTCTGCCTGAATGTTGAGCTTTGAACTGTGGGAAGTGATCGAGAATTCTCTCGCGTAAACGGGTATTATGTGTGTTTTGAAGGTCTTTACTCTTCATTCCCAGAATATTTGCAAGGCTGTTTGCATATATAATCTTTAAGTGAGCCATTTTTAATAACATCTCAGTATTATTAGATTCAGAGGCCTTGTTTTTCTCTCTTATGAAGCGTGCAACGGAAGCCATACTCTCGCAGATGGAGTTGACCTCTTCTTCTTTTACCCCAATTGATGCTCTCAGACAATTGTTCAGGTTTGTATAGCACTTCGAGTGGTACTTTGCTTCCTTAGCAACCAAATCGCCACCCTCTAGGAATGCTTTAAGGTTTGTGTTATTGGTAATATCGACACATCTCTTAAGTTTGTCGTCTTGTAGGGAAGCAATTCTATATAGAGGTTTTCGAGTAGTGCCCTTTTGATTGCATATAAAACACATTTCATCTTTCATTTTAATAAATGATGTGGAACAACGCATATTCCTTGGGTTTTTTTCATCTGGCTCTAATAAAGTCTGTGGACTGTTCTCATGTGAATCATTTGGCAAAGAGGATGAACGTTTGCGTTTCTTTGTTCTGGCTAGTTTTGTTCTGTTGAAGTTAAGTACACACTTTTTATGCCACTTTGCTTTATTTTTTTAATGTTCCTTCTATACCTTCACCCTCATTTAACTTTTGTACATCCAAACCATGGGGGCAATGCACCGAGATTCTGAAATTCTGTTAAATTTTCCGAAAGCGTCTTGTAGCCAGCACCAACAAGTGCTTTTTCAGTGTGTAAGGCTGGGCAAATATAGCCTTCATCACTAGATTCTTGACAAATGCAACATTTGGTCCAATCTATAACACGAAGCTCAAGTGGAGATTCAAAGTCAAAATTTGCCAGGCGCAGGCGCCTTGAAGTCATTTTGAGAATAATTCAATTCAGTCTAATCTGCAAAAATGAATGTTAAATGATTTATATGAATATAATTTTATATTCGAATGAAAACAAATGTAAGAGAAATCACACACAAAAAACAAAAACAAATAAAAAAACTAGACGAACACTAAAATCATTTTTTTTTAATTACGAGAAAATTTTAAGGCTTAGAGAAAAGTAAATACGGTAAATTAATGTACTTAATAAGAGCTTTTAAATAAAAAAAGAAAAATTAAAATCGAACCATTAGGAGCTGAGATACAACCAATTCTAGGACTCCAAAATGGCGTCCATAAATAGCCGCCATTTTGGTGTCCTGCACGGATTTTAATGTGGCTCCCTATCTGAAAAGGTCTCTTATGACCTCATTTATGACCACAGAAAGTGGCATATTCCAATCAAAAAGTGCAGCTTTTTTTTATGTACCAGACGTACTATAACGTTCTCAACGAGGATTGTGGGATGAAACTTACATTTAATAATAACATAAAACAAGTAAATCACAAATTGTGGTATGATTACATTATTTATTTGTATTGTTTAATAACCTGTATTGTTGTGATTTATTTATGTCTTTTCAAAGGTATTTTAGCAATGATAGTCCTAGAGCTACACAAGTAATATCCTTTTATTTTTTAAAGTAATATTTAAGTCCATAAAATACATAACTAGAAGTCCCAAGATACCTGAAGAGATGGGCATGCCCATACCGACTGAACCTGCTAGTTATACAATATATTAGGTGCCTGGGTTTCTTTATTATGCCTACAGGTAAATTAAAAATTTTACATCATGCATCATATTATCGATTTTTACTATCGTCACATTTTATAAGTCCCTACTGTTTATTATAAGACCCTGATCTACATAAGGCGTGTGGAACTTGATTCTTCATAAGGGCAGCATTGAACACTAGAAATAATCAGCGGCTATATCTCGAAATAAAAATCTGTATTGTCATCATATTAAGTTTGAAAAAATCTAGCTAAGTGCCTTATTATTACAAAAATAAAATAATAAGCTGCACACTTAAAACAATCAAACAAAGCCTATATTTTGTACTAAAAAATTGGAACATTTATTTTTAAAATGTTGTTAATGTTCAATAAAGGTTTTAATGTCTGGCTTAAAAAAATGTCCCGTTCATTTTTATCTCCCTGGTGTATGATTTCATTTCTTAAGAGAAAAAAGCTGGTAATATACGTATGGACTGCCAAACACTGCATATGTTTACAACAATGTTTGAGAATTCATTCGTGTTGAAGAAAGAGTATAAATTTTGTACACCAACCTTTCATGCCATAGTTCCCCAAATAATGCCAATTTTATAAATATCACATTCGAAAATGTTATGTTTTCTAGACGTTTATAAAGAGAAGAGTCGGGTCTCTCTGAGTGTTGGTTGGTCATAAGGTCGGCACCAGAACATGTAGCAAGTTTGACATGTAAGGTCCACGCAAGACCATGTGGCAAGTTTGACATGTAAGGTCCACACAAGAACATGTAGCAAGTTTGACATGTAAGGTCCACGCAAGACCAAGCGGCAAGTTTGACATGTAAGGTCCGCGCAAGACCATGTGGCAAGTTTGACATGTAAGGTCCGCACAAGACCATGTAGCAGGTTTGACATGTAAGGTCCGCACAAGACCATGTAGCAAGTTTGACATGACTAGTGGTCAACAATGAGTAAGGAATAGGAAAGTTAGTAAGGAGTCAACCAAAAAATAGTTAAAGAGAATAACAGTATATAAAGAGAGAAGGCTTTCATTAATCATTTACCTAGAAATATTCAGTGAATTTGTAGATCAGTTAGCTGACAGGGAACTAATTGATGGATATTTTCAACAAGCCGATCACACCTTAAATGGCAACACGAGAAAAAAAATTGAAGTTTTTTTTAGATCTAGTAGATCTAATATAAAAGAATATTTGGCCACCAAGATATTCAGATTTAACAGATTTGGGCAATTATTGAAAACTTTTTAAGAAAATTGTTTCAAAATTGGAAGGTTCAAGTGGAAAAGTGCCTGAATCTGGAGGGGATTATTTTCAGCATCAGCTGTGAGTAAGGATGTAAAAATTAATCGATTTCTTACTATTATCAATATTTTCTTTTCGATATTAATATTTTTTTACTCGATACATTTTTCCGATACTTTTACTGATATTAGTATTTACACTCCAGTATCGGATCGGCATTGATATAAACAACTTATTTGAACTAACTTCACTCATGTTGAGATAAATTATTACTAGGGTGAACTGTGGAGTAAGAACAAATGACACTATTTTTCAATTCTCACTTATTTTTTGCGTTACAAGAATGAAGCTACTCTAGCATTAAATCTATTCTAATTCATCCTAATTACTAGCTGTTCTTTCATATTTGTTTATCAACACATCCTGATGCCTGACCGGGCGACGGTGGGAGTGCCAACCAGTCTACTATTCCTTCCTTTATTAATGACTAATGAGCACGGTCATCATAAGCTAGACAAAATAAGCTTTCAATCTTTATAATGTTTAGTATTGAAATACATATAATAAAATAAAATTATGAAGCTAATTGGAATTTTTATTAACTACTAAATAAAATAAAACATTTTGCAGATTAAAATGTATATACTGATACTTATTGTTATCGATACTTTTCTTTCGATACCACATCCCTAGGTGTGAACAAGTACCGTTTCATATGGTCTAAGGTAAGTGTATATACATGACATTCTCATGACCAACTATAAATATCGCTTAAATAGACAAAAGTTTAGGGTCTCTAGCAAGAGAGTCACCCTGTCTATTTTATGACCCGAGCTTTCACTTGGCCAGTTATCCGCATCGGTGTACACGCACCCCAAATAACAGGCTTATTTGCTCTGATTTACCGGCGGAGGAGAGTTTAGGGTTCAAACACTGGCTGAGTGTACCGTAGGTTGATTTCCTAGAATGTTTCCCACTCGCCTTTTAGTGCAATTAAAATGCGTATAGCTGAGACGGGAAGTAAAATCTAGCCAGTCCAACCCTGGTAAAGCGCGAGCTTTCCACATGGCCACGTCAGCCACGTTTAATGTCCGGGACACCATGTCCGGCAATATATGTGCTAGATGAGAATGTATTGCTCCTGCACATGGTGGAACAAGAACTAAACATCTTAAAACAGTGGTTTCCAAAGCCAGATATGTGAGAATTGGTGTCATTTGGATGCTTGTTGCGCTCAGGCCTTCCTGTTAGCACAGCGAGAAGTAAAACAAATGAACGCCGCATTTAATCAAAAGACTGTGGGCAATTTCTTTAAGCCGCTCTGACAGCCACTTCACCTCACTTCTGGAGGGCTGAGATAGTCAGAGTACATGGACCATAATAAGGTGGCAACGCCTGCAATTCTGAGAAAACCAGGGTATAGGGACCATAATACGCTTACCGCTCCTGAAACCCTGATAAAATCGAGTTACAGTGAGGGTACGTAGTTAAGAGGTCCCAGATTCAAAGAGAACTACGTTGCTACTCTCATAATCTTGATAGAATAAATTACAAAAACAACAGTACAAATGTGTTGAGAGAGCCAAGGCCGTATTAAAATGAGCACCACATACCGATTTGCTATACCAGGCTCCTACCAGGTTATATTTTTCGTGTATTTAGTATATTGTTGTTGTTGTTGTTGTTGTTGTTATTATTAATAGTAATAGTATTATTATTATTGAACAGCCCACCCAAACAGACTGTATTTCAGTATTCAGCAGCTAATACAGTTTTTTAATGATAAGCTTATGAGCAGAGGCAGGTTTTTTTGTTATTGGCGATAAACACGAATTGTTTTTCTGTAGCTTCAAAATCTATATTTACACGTTTCACAATGTTTATGAAGTGATCCAACTTATTTTCAAATCACGAATTTTCACGAAATTTTGCTATTCTCGCGATTAACGCGAAAAATTTAATATTTTTTTCACACTTTAATATTTCAATAGTCGGATTTGAAGTTTTAAAAACAATATTTTATTGAATAAACATTCCTTCACAGCGTGAAATTTGCCGCCATTTTATTTTCACAGAAGTCTCACAAGCCTTAAGAATGTGTCTGGATCAAATATTTTGCGCATGCGTAGTTTTAAAATTGAAACAAGACTGGAAAGAAACGTGTTTTTCACCTCAAAGTTTTTTTTTTAAATCAACATATCCTGCGTTAATTTTAATACTCGCTGCCAGATATTTATTTAAGTTATTTCGGGTACTCAGCTTATTTTATATTTCACTTAAACCAAATAAAAATATCTCAAACAAGAGATTTCAACTACCATATGTCGCCACCCGCCATCTTGCCGTCTTGGAATGATTAAGTAAATAAAACACAATAGAATTACTACTCATAGACTGCACATCAAATTTTAAGCCAAAAAACACTTTGCTTGTTGCAATTACTAAGCAATGTTCAAGCATGTAAATTCTAGAGGTAATAAGTATATAACTTTTTTGGTGCTACACATTTTTCATATGTTGGTATTAGATAGTTTTCTTTCGATATAGCCCGTCACTAGCTTCACTAATAAACCATTAAATTAGCGTGTTAATACTTGATTAGATCATGATTTGCAATTTTCAACACAAAACACCACCATTTTGAAAAATTAATGAGAATTTTTTTTAAAATATTCACCATAAAAACCTGCCTCTGCTTATGAGGAATACTAACTTACAAAACCTTTAATACACAATAATTAAGATAAAGTCAGGCAGATAGGGGGTATGACCTTGCATTGAGGTATGTCTATTATTTTTTTGCAGATTACTGGTTATTAGGGTATACTATTTTCAATTATGATGGTTTCCACCTTGGCACCCTTGGGAATTTTTTTAAATTGTAAATAGGTATATCAAGATGAATAAACACAAACACAATTATACATAATTATTTTTATGCATACAACATTTGTACTTCTTTATTTTTAGTGGCTGAAAATTAATTTTACTTTGTTTACAAAAAAGTGGAGAAGTTAATAATGGCCGGTCCAGCTAGAATAAAGACTATTATTAAATCAAGTAAAGAGAGAGGTGATAGTCTGTACAAAAGCTTGGAAACATTTTACATTCAGATCCAAATACCACAATTAAGTTTCATAAATCATGCGTACGCAATACAACGTCAAAAGGCCACATTTCTCGAGCTCCTAAGAGAACAAACATTACGAAAGAGTACCCACAAAGTGAACCACCACTTCGACAAAGTATATTAGGACCATTTAATTTTAGCTAAGATTGCATTATTTATGGATAACCATGTGAGCCTCCTTATCCCAGTCATCCAGATTGATGGATAGTAGTAGTGGAGTGCCATACAGCAAATCGTCTGGGTCATAAAACGTTCAAAGATCCATTCTTGAAAAGTATATAGAGAGTAATTATCCTCAATCAGATGAAGTTCGTATAAGATTATCAGGTGCAACTGCAGACCATCATGCTACTGACGCTTGTTACCACAGGGACTGCTACAAAACTTTTACCAGGGCCAGAACGTATCCGCTGCACAATGTAAAAGGATACCAATAGAATAAATTATAGACCAAACACTAATGGAGGTGGTGGCGTTAATACATAAAGATCCAAGTAGTATGTGGATAACAGTAATATCTTTCAGAAAATTTGTTTCTTATAAGTTGTGTACATTGATAGATGAAAGAGACGAGATGACATTGATGTGATTGTTGCTAATATAGTCAGTGGTAAAGGACATTCCAAAGTCACATGATTACTACTTAAATAAATTTGTGAAAGAATCCAGTATCAAATAAACCAGTCCCACACTGCTTTCCCTCATTTCGAGTCTGGTATCTTCAGTTGAAATTACCAAACCATATTTTAGTATTGCGCAGAGTATACAGTCTCATATAAGCAAGTCAATAAATGCTACGATGTTAGAATTGACAGCAAAACTTCACCATTGGTTTTCTTCTAAAGACGATTGTGGATGTGTTTCAACTAATGACGAAGTTCTAACATCAAACAAAATCAGCAGCTAATTACATTGAAGAGCAAGAATTTATCTTTAAAAGACTAGAATCAAACAGATGTAAGATAGTTATGAGCTTCAGATCTTCACCCCCAATGATAAACGAGAGATTCATTCTATGGCAATTGAATTTACACAACCAACAATGAAATTCAAGATCATGATACTATTTTAATTCCAATATTATCAAAATGTGATATGCCAAGCATAAAACTAAGTGAGCTCTCACCAATACAATTTGAACACTATAATACACCAAGAAATCCTCTTCCCCCATTGTTAAACATACATGTAGGTAAATGTTATATTATTAGTACAAATATATTTAACAATATTTGAAATGCAATTCAGACAAATGTATCTTCATTGAACGGCATAACCAAAAGTGAAACAGGAATTGAATAGTCAGGATACATGAGAGAGTTATCAAGAGAAGAAGGACCATCATGTAAACCAACAAAATTTGTTTTCGGACCACTGATTTATGCCTCCCAGAACCATCCAGATACAGTCCTTACAGAATTATTATTTATTGAGTAGTTTATACAGCAACATTGTCAAATATTATATGTTAATATTTCTGGTGATATTCAGTTATTTAAATTAACAATGATGGCAAAGTGGTCTAATACCAGGCGATGCAAGACAAGGAGGTATGCTTACACTAATGTCCTTTATTGACTGTGTAAGCACACTTAGATAATGCTCAGGATTAGAGGAGCTTTTAATTGCTGCATTCAAAGGTGTAAGAAACATGTTGAATAGCAAGGCTGGCCAAAAGCTTTAAGAGAGATGAGGATAGTCTTGACCTGTATTTTTGAAGATTTCATGTTTCGTGGGAAAAGGAACGTATCGTAAATAGAAGAATTATTAGAGGAAGCATGCAAAACTCCAACTGGAAAATTGTGGGTAGATTATTTTGTTATCTCTGCCATAATACTGAAACTTTTTATACGGGAAGAACAAGAAGTAAATTGGTGTCTTTATGTTTATAATATAGAGAGAATAATTCCGTATTTATTTGCATTTGGACACTGATATTACTGCAAATATACTACATAGCATGTTTTAGAAATGAAACAAGAACTACTGGGGAAGAATCAGAATCACATCAATGCAATAACCCACACACGAAACACACAGCTCTATAAGATAATATTTAGGAACATGAAAATGCTGCTGGTTCAGATGAAGATGAATCAAAATTACTAATATTTGAAATATTCGTATAATAAACCTGTACTGCTTGCTTACATCAGAAATAATGTGACGTATTTCCTTGTTCATTGATATGTTCAAACTTACAAATAATGTGAGATAATTTCATCTCGTCATTCATTGATATGAAACTGCTTATATTACAACCTTATATACAAATATCTGTATCATTTAAATTATTTATTTTTATTATTGGTCCACACACACAATTAAATTAATAATATTAGAATAGTTGTTAAATATTATTAAATAAATTTCCCCGTGGGTGCCAAGGTGAAACCCATGGAAATTGAAAAGATACTTAAAGGAACGATAATTAGAATAAAAACGTTAGACTTGCCACATTGCAAAGTTGAGATAAATTTTCTCTCAATGTCAACCGGACTAATAAATGGTGTGGAGAGAATATTAGTTTAATGGCGACATTTTAATAGAGTATTGAGAAGCCCAAGGATAATAATATACTGTATAACAGTTTCAGTCGTCCATGAAATTCTAAAATGGCAATGGGGTAGATGGTAAAACGAACAAGTCCATTCGTAAAACAAGCAAATCCTGTTCTTATACGCTTTAACTTTTTGTCTTTAGTGGCATCTTCTATAGAATACTAACTTGTTCTTGTAACTGTAGCAAGGACTTGGTATGATGTAAAGTATGTGACAGGTAAAAAAACTACATTAATATTTTCATACATAAAATAATGTAATCTGTATCAATCACTCTGTTGCACCCTCTCTGAGTCCTAATACTACCCGACCATAAAAGGTAAATATAGGGAGAGGGTAAACATAACAAACAAGATAAATGGAAATTATAATAATATGTAAATTCAACAAAATGAGCAGTTTATTCAATTGAAAGACAAAGTGCAGTTAACAGTACATGGTCTCATTATATCATAATGCGATCTGTTGGAAATTATACTCGAAGTTAACAACTTTACATAATTCAAGTTGCGCAAGTGTTTTAACAAAAGGAAACATAATTACATCATTATATTGATAGCCCAGTCTATATGAGACAATACTTCAGCAAATATATTTAAATGCGATACAAAAATATTAGGGCCTATTGGGAGCCTTGATATGGTTCCAAAGGTTTCTTAATTCACAGAAAACGATATCATAAATATAAAGTAATTTAAATTTTGACGACTATACTACAGTGTTTAGAAAACGTGAGGGTTTGACTACCAGACCTAAGCCAAACTCCCACGGGACTATCCGATCTGACTGAGAATAAAGGACACACAAATAAACAAAACTTTAGCTGTTCAAACAGAACTTACGTTACAAAAGATTAAAGTTATCCTAATTCAAATTCCAATAAATAGTTACATCACGTTACGATAATTCAAATCATAATTTCAAATATGAAAAATTACTTTAAAAAAACGGGAATACTCTACAATTCCAAACAATTAAATATTAACATGTAAACTTCTAATTAGCACGTAACTGAGGATATTTACGAGAATAAATACAAAAGTACAAGTCCAGCGCCCGAGCAGTGACATTTTAAAGATAGAGTATTTAAATTAAATTGACGATTAAATTATAAATACGTTAGATTTTGAAACAGAACATTTTATGTAAAAAGTTTATAGTTAATAAAGAAGTTAGAGTTTATGCAAAAAGTTTATAGTTGATAAAGAAGTTGGAGTTTATAACTCCCCTCGTCTAAGCGACCATTTTGATACATTTTACAAGTATTTCTCCAGCCATTGCCCAGGTCCATGACAATGGTCTGTAGTCGATCGTTGATCGTAGAATAGTCAATTATTGTACGCTTGCATAGCCATTATATAGGGATTTCGTTGTTCTGGAAAGGAAGGTGGGAGTACAAAAAATACACGTATGATGACGTCAACGATGCCTTGAAATAGAAACGTAGGCCATTGTTGATTCCACTCGCTCCATCGGAATATCCGTGAATATCTCCAATCACCCGATGTTTTGAAGGAGGTTCCTCTAGCATCCGACAGAGGTCGGAAGCATAATTGTCGTCTAGTTGAAATTGATAGTTCTTGGCTCATTTCACGCTAGTACAGCCGGAGTGCCGGGACGCTTATTGACCCACTGGATCTCCNGTAGTATGCTTTGATGCGATACATCTATTTACGTTAGTATTGGGCGGGGTCCAGTTGTAACATTATACCACGTAATGTTACAACTCTTGATAGGAAGTATTAATAAAATAATATTACCTCTCCTTCAGGTTAACCACATATTCACTTTATTGAAGTAGGATGAAGAGGATAAAATTATAAAGGAATTTAAAACCGATGGGAAGGAGATAAACATTTAGGAAAGTACCCCTTAACTACATTCAACCGAGATTTGATCCCCAACCTTCCAGTCACCAGAACAGATTTGGTTTACGGCTTAACCCCAGGATGGAGCTTAAAAGTTTTAAAAAATATCATATTTTTCAAGTCTTACCCCCTTAATTGGTTTCTTTTGATATAAAAACACTATAAAAAATTTGAGCAATAAATTATTATTTAAGGGGTAGCTCAAGTGATTCCAAGATTACAAAAATTAGGAAAATTCAACATATTATGATGAGAAAATTTTAATTTACTTTAAAGAACTTGGTAGTCAGTATATATTTAAATACATTAGTTTTAGATAATTTGTTCAGTTTCTTGTTCATGTTATCAGTTTGACAATAGCAAGCTCTAAATGTATTGCTTCCCCAGAGGCTCAGACAAAGTTTGTTTCCTGCTGTCAGGGTACATTCTAAGATGGTCCCCAACAGCTTTAAGCAGGAATTGTAGCTGCATTTCATCACTGTACTCCTGAATGAGTGCAACTCCGCGTTCAGCATGGTCATTAACAACGTGTAGATACTTTATTTTTTAAATAGCTTGCTTGTAGTCATCTATACCCTCCCACAAGTCTGGAGGAACCACGAGAAATCCATACAAAAGTTCCAACATTTGGAACAGTGTCAGTGACTTGGCTGTAGTAAAATCTTCCAAGTTTTTGTTCTTGAATGAAAGAATGAAGATATGCAGTGATTCACTTAGAATGGTTTTGATCTTGATCTCCTTCATTCTGCATGGCACTCACCATCAGTCTTTTGGTTGATGAACCAACCCGACTCTCGAATATGTTCCTGTGACAAATACCACAAGTACTTGGAAAACTTAGGTTATGTTATGTTATGAGATGGCTGAATGGATTGATGAATATTCAATTAGTGACTTTAACAGCCACAGGTCATTGTATGGTGCATATGAAGCTTGAGGTGAAAATATCCAGACCTTCAGGTAGATGTGTACCGTGAAAACACAGACATCACGTAATCCTTTCTCTTCTTTAGAAGTAAGTTTGAATTGTGCCTTGAACATCCCGATCTTGAGTCTGTATATCACTTTGGACATCCAGCGGGCATGATGCATTGCTCCGGGTCACATAAATCGCACTCCTCTGGTAGTAGCAACACCAAGAAAGATAATCACAAGTTCTAAGAACTTTTTATAATTACCCTTTGACTGATTATGTTCTAGATGCCTGTTTGCCCGATTGTACCTTGCTTTATATCTTCTATTAGATTTGCGACATCAGCTGCAATCCTTGGTTCAAACTTATCATTATCTATGAATACCCATTTGATAGTGCAAACTTGGGACAAGATTTTACTCCCATACACACTTCGAACACTGCGCCAATTATCAGTTCCATAATATGATGCCTGCATGCCAGTGACAAGATTTCCTTCTCGAGCTTTGGTTCTAGGAGGATACAGGCACCCGCGATATGACCAGTGTTTGAGCTGGTCATATCGAAGCACATTGCACGGATACTGTTTGCTGTACCCCAGTCTTTAATAGCTTCAAAGACAGCAGCAGCCTGAGCCTCCCCTGTTCCGGATGGAAGCTTGGCAACTGTGTGTAACTGAGAAACTTCTTTCCCGGAAACTAACACTGGCAGGTGATCGACTTAATCTTTTACAACTAGATCATGGATCAGTTTACTGTCTCAGTGAATAACAAGGTTAACGTTACCTTGAAACTTTTCCTTAATTTTGCAGATCTCTCAACTCTTTGTTCTAATCTTTGTCGGTGAATTTAGTTTCTTTATAGCATGTTAAACAACGTTCTCTCATAGTTCTTGGCAATTTCTGTCATAACAAAAATGGCCTTTTAGTCTGACACTTTTATACGATCAAGAGCTGCTGCGAGTTCTGAATTAACTACAGTTTTTCACCCCCTTTTTCTTTTCTTTTTACCTTAAATTGTATGTCTCCAACAGCATCTTCAATCGCATTGTCCTCAGTTTTAATCTTTTCATCACCATTTTCTGCTGAGCTGTTTTCAGAATCATCAGTTGAAACTAGTTCAGCTATAGAATCTTCAAAAAGTTACATTTGCTTCATTCGCGGTCGTCTGTCATTCCTCATTTCCTCTATTTCAGATGCCCTTTTCTCTTTAACAGCAAGCGTTTTATCTACGCAAGTAATTGACCAAAATTCTTCCTTTTTTCTCTGGGATATCAAAAAATCCTTCTTTTTGTAAAACTGACATATTGGTTATTGCATCAGCATGAGCAACATCAAAAAGATATTCGAGTTTGGAAACAAAAGCTAACTCTTTAGCACACACACTGAGCTGGTGACGTTCGCGCTTTGTTCTTTTTCAGAAGTCACCATTCTTCAAATAAATTTTCATGCTTGGTTTGGTGGTTTTGACGGTCTCTCATTGGGATTCGAGCATTTTAACGAAACTTTGTTATTTCTATGATGGTAGCAGTGGATGCTTGCATTAAGTTCTCCTTCAATTCAAGCTGATGATGTATGAAAAATCCAAGAACCATACGTAATGGTGGCAGTTTGCTACCTGTTAGTTCAGTAACAGTCACCAATAAGATATAACCTAGTTGGAGATCTTGTTACATTTGCCATTTTCAATCAGTAATGAATATGAAAGAAATATACTATGTAATTTTTAATCATGAATATTAATACAATTTAGAATATAGCATCACAAAATTCTCACTTGCTTATTAATATGTATTCGTCTGCCACTTATTGTATTACTCATCTCTCAGATGGGGCAGGGGCACATTGATACATTTTTCATTTTCTGTTTCCCTAAATGAAAATATAAGTATATCTGAAAAAATTGTGAATACTTAAGTATTTCCACTTCCAGTCGTCATATTTTTTTCAAATATAATTCCAAGTGCATGTATATATATATTCAAATCATTTCAATCATCATGAAAGATGAGATTGACTGAATAATGCAAATCTATTTTATTAAATACTACCGTATTGACTTACCCACTATACAAAAAAAACTGACTCACCACACAAATGGGTTATTCACTGTGCCACATGTTGAAACATAACAATTATACTTACTAAGCCTATGTATCTATTGTTTCTCCTCACTATAATACAAAAAACTTGATTCTTTGAAAGTTTTACTTCTAAGAGCTCAGAACATCACATCTACACAAAATAGCTGATATAGATTTTGGCATGTGACTTTTCAGTTTGCAAAGAAAGTCTAGTACTGCCACTTATGAGTCTTGATGTGAAACTTAAAGAAATTAAAAAGGTATGGTGGTGGTATAGTGTTCCAAGCCCTTCCCTAAATTTATCATATACACTAAAAACTTCACCGTCATTGAGTTACCTCTGAATATTGTTTTATTTGATCATATTTTACCTGAATTTTGTTCATAAAAAGTAACAAAATGAGAGGGTAAGACGATCATATTTCCATAGTTGAAAAATAAACTCCACCCTAATTAACCCCCATGACCACTGATGTATGTGATAGTAATAAGTTAAATTTCAATTTCAATTTCCTTTATTATAGTGCTGGCCAACAGTCGTAAGACCTATAATAGGCCAGCACTGAAAGTACACAAGTACCATACTAATCCATATATTCACACAAGAAAATAAGATAAACAAAAATGGCTAAATAATTGTATATAATGATTAATAGTTACAAAAAAAGTAATTAATAATTGTAATAATAATAAATAGCAATAATAACAAAAAATTAAAGAGTGGTTAAAAACAGTAACAATATGCAAAAAATTAATCAGAATATAGTAAAATTTAGAAAATATAGGCAGAACCTCTACATTATAAAGTATTGATATGGGATTACTTTAAATAACGCTCCAACTTTAGCTTTTCTTTTATGATAGAATACAAATTCGACAAATCTAGAATTGGTGCTATGGATACAACGACTTATAGGGCTCGCCTTATAAGAATTATTGAGAAAAAATAATTTTGTATTACGAGAAGCCCGAGAACGGATATGAACGCCTACATGATCAAGGGCAAATTTGCAAGAAATTTTGCAATTGAGAATATTAAAAACAAAAAGAGCATCACAATAATGTCTACACGAGAAGAGATTTTGGAACCCTAAGATGTTTCGAATTCTGTCATAATCCATTTATTAAAGAATTTATCATAGCACACAGCGACCAATTTTATTTGAACGTTTTCCAACCTAAGAGAGTCAGTTAAGGTAATGGAATTCCAAGCAACAGTAACATATTGTAACGTGGGGGCGCACGTGACCTGGGAGGGTCACAGGCCGTTCACACGTGGACGTGTGAACCACGAGTTCTTTTAGAGATATTGGGGTATGCTGCCGACCAAACACGAAAGAAAATGCCTATGGAATATTCAGAGATTTAATTATTAAAACTATCACTACGTACACACACCGATTAATTGTACATATAAACTAATTACAACTAAACAAGTCATAAAATAAAATAAAAAGAGTCTTAATCAAGTCTGTAAATTAATAAACTAATAGAACACATAAAAATATAAGTAAATTAAATAAACAAATTAACAACTATAAAACACCTAATAACTATTCAAATATTTAAAAGACAGTCACAAAAATGTTCATTAACACAGTATTCTACAAGGATAACAAAAGTCACTTGTCTCACGCACGATACACGGCGATGACCCGCAATACACGAACACTGGACTCGCC